>JXCR01135628.1:148902-159221 GCA_002079205.1 Phalaenopsis hybrid cultivar | reverse complement strand
CATGGGGTGGCTCTCAGGGCACAAGTTTGGGTGCATTGTGGTGCTTAGGTGGAGGACAGAGGAACTCCACAATTCAATTTGGCGGAGCTGGCCTCTAGGTTTGATTTGGGTGAGGTGACATGGGGGTGGCTCTCGATTTTGGGCTTTCTCGACAACTAGGCTGGCCGGCCGGCCAGGGGGAGGTGGCTAGGAGCTCAGGGAACCCAGAGGAATCCATCACAGCAATTTAATGCAAATGTGCTTGGATTTGGCAAAGATATCTTAAGCATGTGCATTTTTGGAAATAAGATCCTTTAATTTGGGGGACTCTTGGTACATGGCTTGATTTAGATGGTTTCATGGTATTTGGACTGGTCACTAAGTCCAACTAATGGTTGTGGTGGAGTTAATTTGGTGGTTTTAGGGTGGTTAGGCCACATTTGATGGGTCCAAGTGGATGCAAATGACCAAAACTTGGGTTTGGGCTAGGTTAGCCATGTCAATTGACTGGTCCAAGTGGGTGCAAATGACCAAAACTTGGGTTTGGGCTAGGTTAGCCATGTCAATTGGCTCAAATAATTGTTTCATTTTATGTATATGATCACAAGGAGCAACTTTGGTGAAGGGTGGAAGTGGTTTTGAGTTCAATTGAAAGGTCAATTTGAAAGATTTTTACACTTTAATCAATTTGGTCATGTTGGGCTAGGCTTGGGTCTAGCTTGGGTTAGACTTGGGCTAAGTCCAAATTTATTGTTATAAATGGTCAATGAGTACTTCATGAAGAGTTTTCAACATGAATTGGATGCCAATTTGGGAGGTTAATGCAATCAATTGGGTGAAATTTGGGGACTTAGCCAATTTGGGGCTAAATTTGGGAATTTTGGATTTAGGCCAAAATAAAATGGATTTGAGGCTTCACCAAGGTCAATTGATGGTTGATTTTGATGTATAGGAATGTTATAAAGATTTTTCAACATTAATTGAGGCCAATTGACTAGGCCATGGGTTCAATTTGGTGAGATTAAGTCATATGGTCAAAATTGGGGTTTTGACCCAAATCAAAATTGGGCTCAAATCATGGACCAATTTAGTCTGGATTTGGTTTATTTTGGTCATATAAAAAGTGATTTTGAGTTTATTATTGGAATTGGGGTCAATTGAGACCCAACTGATGGACATTTAAGATGGATTTGGGAAATTTGTATCTGGTTAATTGAGATCAAATTGATGGACATTTGAGTTGAATTTGGGGAAATTTGGACCCTTAAATACAATTTGAGGATTTTGATTAAAGATGGTCAAATTGGCCAAATTGGGTCATGTGGTAGTTGAAAGAAATGAAATTGGGAATATTTGGGATTTATTAGGATTTTTTGGGAATTTTTTGGAATATTTGGGATTTTGGATTATGGAAGGATATTTTGGTAATTTGGCCAATTTTGGTAATTTTTGGTAGTTTGGGTACTTTCAAGGTGTTTGAAATGATTTTTGAATAATTTTAAGTATTTTGGTTAGATTTGGAGATTTTGGCCAAATTTGGGATCCCAAGGGTATCTAGGTAATTTGGGGGAATTTAGGGGCAAAAGGGCAGGTTGGGTATCTTGGTAGAGTTGGAGTGCCAACCGCCATAAGCTATGGACCAATGGAAACCCCATTTTGGGTCCTCTACATAGTGGTCTTAGCTTCACCAATAAGCCATGTACCAAAGGAAACCCAATTTTGGGTCCTCTACATAGTGGTCTTAGCCATAGCCCTAGGGCTAGTAGGTTTAGGGGACCATCTACATGAGTATCCCAAAAGATCAAGGGAACTAGGCTTAGAAGTTCTAAGCCATGGACCAATGGAAATCCCATTTTGGGTCCTCTACATAGTGGTTTTAGCAAAACCATATAGCCATGGACCAATGCGAACCCCATTTTGGGTCCTCTACATAGTGGCATAGCTAGGGCTAGTGTATCCCAAAAGATCAAGGGATCTAGGTTTGGACCAATGGAAACCCCATTTTGGGTCCTCTATGTAGTGGTTCTAGCCAGACCATATCCCTAGGGCTGGTAGGTTTAGGGGACCATCTACATGAGTATCCCAAAAGATCAAGGGATCTAGGCTGGAAATTTGAGTTCAGAATTGTGAGTTATTGTGAGTGTAGATGAGTGTAGTGAGTGCCTTAGCTCCAAACCAACACCCAGGGTCAACCCTAAGGGTCCAGCAGTCCTAAGGGTGACTCATCTTGAGTTTCCCCCACAGTGACCCCACCTACTAAGTATTTAGAGGTTGAGAGCAATATGTGGAACTTCAAGTTGAGTGGAGAAGAGTATGGAATTTCTAATGGTGAGGGTTCCATGTCTAGTTTTCTAAGAATAGTCAACAGGAAAAATCCTATGACTAGACCCTAGGCTACTAAAGAAGAAGAACTAAACCTCAACCAAAAATGAGGTCAACAGAAACTTTCATCTTATGTTGTGGACCTAAATTGTAATAAGAACAGTAGATTTTTACTTTTTTTGCACTTTTAGTATTTTCAGTTCTTTTTCTATTTTTAATTTTCAGCAAATCCTTTAGAATATATTATGTTTTATTTAATGCCTTAAAGCATGTATTTTTAAAATTAGTGCCTGCAGTATAATAGAGCCCCGTTTCATACTCAGAAATCCTCTACATGTTAGTTTTTATTTTCATGCATTTATTGTTTTCTTTCACCTACAAATATTTGTACTAAACATTTTTAAATCGCTTAAAAACTTAAGTCTGGGGGAAAGAAAAATTTCTTTTAAAAAGAAGTAAACTAAATTTTATTTGTCCTCAATTAGCTATAGTTTTAAAATTATTTAACATGGCCTGGGATATTAAGATTTAACTTTAAATGACTATACTTATGTTTATGAATATTATGGTAAATTTATATAAAAGTTTTTAACAATGAAGGTCAATTTTTAAGTTAAAGATATTTAGTATGAAAAGATAAGACTATATTTTTTAATTTAAAGTAAAGAAAATTATATGTTTGAATTATTAAGAATTTTAAGAGTTTCATGTAAGAAGAAAAGAATGAAACTTTATGAAAAATCATAAACTAATATGAATTTATAAAGTGAAGAAAGGTAAGGAGTTTTGACTTCAAGAAGACGATAGTGAAGTTCAAAATTATTAAAGGCTATCAAGATATAGTAATCCTCACTTGAAAAAGAAAAAGAAAAGAAAGTATTGAAAAGATCCTAAAAGAAAAAAAAAAAAAAAGAAAAAGAGAAAAGAAAAAGGAAAGAAAAGAAAAATGAGTAAGGAGAACCGTGAGGAGATGCCTAATAAAAAATTGGCTTCACTTGAATCAACTTAAGAAAAATGCTTTATTACATTTTCTAAACTTGTATTGAAGTATTAGTAGCATTACTAGTAAAGTTTTCATAAAGTTCTTTTTCATATGGATGTTCTAAGTAGCCTTAATACGACAAATTGCAATTTTTTCTTGAAATGAAAAGAGATTCAGAAATCTTAAATTTAATTACTAAGTACTCTTAGACTTAAAGTTTGAATCTAAGTTATTAAAGATTTTTCTTAAATTTTTATATTTTATTTATTAAACTAAAGTATAGGAGTTATAAGTTAATCTCTACCCTAAGTTATATGCTTTTATGTAGTAAAAGTGTCATATGAGGACAATTAACATTTAAGTTTGGGGGATTTTGATACACCAAAATAATATTATTCTTTAAGTATACATTTTATAACTATTTTTGGTGATACTGCACTTTATAGAAGGGTATTTTCATGTTTTGTTGCAGGTATATGAACTTTAGGTATTTAGAGCAAAAGTAGCAAAAAGAACGAAATTTGGAGCTAAAATAGTGAATTTTGGGAATTTTGGTGCCAGAAGCGCCATTTTACAAAGAGCTAGAGCCAGATTGGTGCCAAAAGCACCATTTTACAAAGAGATGGTGTCAGATGTGCCAAGTTGGCACAAGAAGCGCCATTTCATAGAAAGCTGGCGCCATATGCGCCAGATTTGGCGCCTAAAGCACTAAAACTCAGAACAGTGCGGACTTAAGCAAGCTGGCGCCAGATGCGCCAGAACTGGTGCCAAAAGTGCCAGAGATGACTTTTTGTGGATAAAGATCATTTAGAATAAACTTTGTGCTAATTTTTAAAGGTACACTTGTCTAAACACTTCTTGGAGTGATTCAATGCATCTAGACACTATGGAAAGTTTTTTTATAAAGGGATATGTCTCTTGGATCAATAGACATGTCTTTTGAAGTCAAAAGAGTTGATTTTTGGAGAGAATTTTGGAGGAAATTTTGAATTTTTTTTGGAGGGAGGCAACCTTTAATAAAAGAGAGGGAATTCTAGGGCTAGTAGAGCTTTTGGTGTGGCATGTAAGGGGGGCGGAGACAGAGAGAGAAAGTCAAGGGCTTGAAGATTTTCTTCAATGATTGTAAGAAGAGAGGGAAGGTAAGAGATTTCTTCTTCATTACACTTCTAAGTGAGAATTGAGAGTGCTTGTAGGAGAGAAAGGCTTGAAGAGAACTTCTAGGGATTTACTTGGGAAGGATTGTGAGATAAGTTGTGTCTTTTATTTATTTTATTTTATAAAATTATTTTTATATATGAAATTCATGTTTTGTCGTATTCTTTTCATGAATTCTGAGTAGTCTTATTTATCCTTCTCATTACTTTGAGATATGGTTTTGTGAAGAATTGATTTTGTTTTATACGGTTTTAAATGTAAATAATTTGTGATGATTTGAACTCTGATCTTCATTTACATTTCAATTTGGCCAATTTAATTGTTAAAATATGTTGAGAAACATATGTTCCAAAAGGGCTATGACTTCTACAAAATGGTGAGAATCATATTTGATTTCATGGGAGAGGATGTCATCCATGAAATTGGGTGCAAATAAATAGGAAAATATACTTTGTTGGATGCAGAATTGGAGATTTTAAGGTGACAAATTAATATCCTCAATTTTATCTAGTTAATTGGAAATTGATGCAAGATTGTTAGCCCTCATATGAGGGATTAGTGGTAGCTCTGGAGTGGCAGCTGATATCATCCCACCCTAACCACGAAATTAGGGACCAAACTCTGGATTAGTCTATGTTATTTATGCACTCGGAAGAGGGTAAAGAATATGATTGCTCCTATTTGTGTGTGTGTTTGTGTGTGTGTGTGTGTGTGTGTGTGTGTGCGTGTGTGTGTGTTTTCAAATGATTTTAACTTCTTCATAATCCATATACTCATTGTAAAGGGGAAGGATGCTTTCTTAAATTTAAACTCTCGTCACAAAAACTTTGTTTAGTTTTCATAATTTTACTTTTGAAGTTTAGCTATTAGTTTAATTAACTTTGAATTTTTATTGCATTTTATTTAGCATTCACTCTATTACTTTATGTTCAAATTTAGCACTTCTTTTTTTATAGTTTAAAATTGTAGTTCGCATTATAATCCTAAGAATCTACTTATAGGCAATTTCGCACTTAGATGTCTGTGGGAAGGTTGAGGATGTTGAGTAGACAGCAGCCTGACGGGTGGGTATGCCGAGGAGATAGTGAACTGGGGATGGTCATGCCGTGAATGTAGCGGCCCGACAGGCGGGTATGTTGAGGAGACTGCAGCCTGG
The DNA here is from genome assembly GCA_002079205.1 of Phalaenopsis hybrid cultivar. Classification (NCBI taxonomy): domain Eukaryota; kingdom Viridiplantae; phylum Streptophyta; class Magnoliopsida; order Asparagales; family Orchidaceae; genus Phalaenopsis; species Phalaenopsis hybrid cultivar. The sequence goes on along the minus strand of JXCR01135628.1, from coordinate 153,627 downwards.
GGATGGGCATGCATTGAAGGCAGTGGCCTGATAGGTAGGTATGTCAAAAAGGTAGTGACCCATGGGTGAGCATGTCGTTAAGTAAGTAGCCTGACAGGTAGGTATGCCAAGGAGGTTGTGATTCAAAATGAGGTAATGACACTGGGATGGGCATATAATGAAGGCAGCTGCTCNCTGGGGATGGGCATGCATTGAAGGCAGTGGCCTGATAGGTAGGTATGTCAAAAAGGTAGTGACCCATGGGTGGGCATGTCGTTAAGTAGGTAGCCTGACAGGTAGGTATGCCAAGGAGGTTGTGATTCGAAATGAGGTAATGACACTGGGATGTGCATATGATGAAGGCAGCTGCTTAATAAATGGGTATGCCAAGGAGGCGGTGACCCGGAGATGTGGTGTTATTCCCTAGGGAGAATCACTAACAAAGTGTAGATGAATGCACAAATAGAGTATGGTGCACCATGGAAGCAGGCAAGCAGACACATGCACAGGCAAGGCATACACAATGCAAGTAATTGGTTGACAGAGCCGAAGAGGCTGGTTGGACCTAAGAAATCGGTCTAACGAGCCATGGTGGTCGGTTGGACCTGAGCGATCAGTTGACCGGTTCAAGGCAACCGATTAGACTAAAGCGTTTGATTGAATGAGCCAATATGGTTGATCATACCAAAGTGCCATGGTAACTGGGCAGGGGTGATCAATCAAGGAAAAAGTGATGTCGACGGTCTATGGTGACTGATCAAGGAAAAAGTGATGTCGATTTGCCTGTGACTACTGATCTGACCCATAATTACAGAGTTATTTAAGTTCAAAAAGATGGTCAAAAACTTGACCCAGTTATATTCGGCGGCTAGCGTGCAAAATAAACATGTTATAAAATTTAGAATTGTATAATGGCTTACTCACTAGGGGTACTATGCAAGTATACATATGGTTTCAAGTAATATAAAGTTTTCTTTAAAAACCCCAATATCAAACCCAAAGAGAATAATAGAATTTCTACTTCAACTTAGAAATATTTTCACTCAAACTATAAACAAAATTTGTAGGAGAATAATATTGAATTCTTTATAAAAGGTTAAAAACTAAAGTTTGCTAGTTCTAATTTAAAGATATAAGTAAATGCAAATGTTTTAAACTAGAAATGTGTAAAGGAGTTGGAATATTATAAAAACTCTTTCCCATTGCAAACAAATTATAATTAATGTAGGAATCAAATGCTTAAAGTTAAAAATGTGGTTTTGTGACAAATAGGAGCATACCTATTCCTGTCAATTTAATAATATTCTATTCATGTTTTTCAATTTTTTTCATTTTCCCTCTCAACATTAATCTCTTTTTGCACATTATTCTCCAATTTTTTACCACTTCTCAACTTGAATTCTTTAACTTCTTCATTATTTTTATTTTTAGGATTAACTTCAGTGTTACTAGGAAGTGTTCCCTAAGACTTATTGTTAAGTGAGTTAGTCATTTGTAAAGGGGGAGGATGCTTTCTTAAATTTAAACTCTCGTCACAAAAACTTTGTTTAGTTTTCATAATTTTACTTTTGAAGTTTAGCTATTAGTTTAATTAACTTTGAATTTTTATTGCATTTTATTTAGCATTCACTCTATTACTTTATGTTCAAATTTAGCACTTCTTTTTTTTATAGTTTAAAATTGTATTTCACATTATAATCCTAAGAATCTACTTATAGGCAATTTTGCACTTAGATGTTTGTGGGGAGGTTGAGGATGTTGAGTAGACAGCAGCCTGACGGGTGGGTATGCCAAGGAGATAGTGAACTGGGGATGGTCATGCCGTGAATGTAGCGGCCCGACGGGCGGGTATGTTGAGGAGACTGCAGCCTGGGGATGGGCATGCATTGAAGGCAGTGGCCTGATAGGTAGGTATGTCAAAAAGGTAGTGACCCATGGGTGAGCATGTCGTTAAGTAAGTAGCCTGACAGGTAGGTATGCCAAGGAGGTTGTGATTCAAAATGAGGTAATGACACTGGGATGGGCATATAATGAAGGCAGCTGCTCAATAAATGGGTATGCCAAGGAGGCGGTGACCCGGAGATGTGGTGTTATTCCCTAGGGAGAATCACTAACAAAGTGTAGATGAATGCACAAATAGAGTATGGTGCACCATGGAAGCAGGCAAGCAGACACATGCACAGGCAAGGCATACACAATGCAAGTAATTGGTTGACAGAGTCGAAGAGGCTGGTTGGACCTAAGAAATCGGTCTAACGAGCCATGGTGGTCGGTTGGACCTGAGCAATCAGTTGACCGGTTCAAGGCAACCGATTAGACTAAAGCGTTTGATTGAATGAGCCAATATGGTTGATCATACCAAAGTGCCATGGTAACCGGGCAAATGTTTTAAACTAGAAATGTATAAAGAAGTTCAAATATTACAAAAATTATTTCCCCTTGTAAAGATATTATAATTAGTGTAGGAATAAAATGCTTAAATTTAAAAATGTGATTTTGTGACAAATAAGAGCATACATATTCTTTACCCTCTCCTGAGTGCATAAAAAATCTTGGCTTCTGAGTGTAAAACTAGACTCTGACTCACTCACCCACACTAGAATCACGCAAAGACTAGACTCCAACCACCATTACTCTTGACTCCCATCAACAACTCCTTCTTATGGCCAACCAATGGTTCTATTAAATAAAGATCTCAAAATTACCAAGAGTCATTTCGGGAACCTCTTCAAAATTTATCCAAATTTAATGTAAAAAAGAGTAAAACCATTTATGGCTCCTAGGCACCCAACTGTGGCACCCAGGTGACAACCTTCTAGAAGTTAGTGTAACTACCTAGGGAATAGGCACTAGATTTTGGAGCCTAGGTGCTAAGTCAACTTTTGCTCCATTTGACCTCATTTTGCTCTGATTTTGCTCATTTTTCTCTTTAAGCTCTATCTTTTGTACCTGAAATCAAAAACACACATAAAAAATTTCATTAAAGTGTAATATCCTTAAAAATGAATAAAATATGTATATATAAAAGTAGCACGTTTTAAGGTGTATCAACTACCGATCAAGGCACGAGTGACATCGATCAATTAATTAAGGCACAAGAGATGTCAATCGGGTGAGGATGACCAATCAAGGCACAAGTGATATAGATATGTCGGAGACGGTCGATCAAAGCACAAGCGATGTCGATCAGATTGGGGTGGTTGACCAAGGCACAAGTGATGCCAATCGAATCAGGGTGGTCGATCAAGGCATAAGTGATGTTGATCGACCCAGGACTGTCGTTCAAGTCACAAGTGTTGTGGATCAGGTCGGGGTGGTCATTCAAGGCAATGTACAATTACATGACGCTCCATGCAAGGCATACACATGCCACAATACAAAGCACACAATCATGCTCAATAACAAGTCATACCCCTGCTAACGATCTTATGAAGGACACTTAAAGTTTATCCCTTGGATGCATGACATAGCTGCCTTTTACTTTTGAGTGACATGTGGGGAGTTTACCCTCCGGGTTTTCAAGAAAAGCTCTCCAAAATGTTGTGAAATAGGCTAGCTACAAAGTTTTTCCCATTTCATAAATCCTCATGGTATGGAAAAGTGAGCTAGTTACAAAGCTTTTCTCACTTTGCAAAACCGAGCATTCCAGGATGTAAAATGTCAAAGTTGGAGGAGATTGGGACTCTTACCTGCTAAGACTTTCTTATAGGGTATGCAATAAGAAAATTCTAGGCTCTATGAGGGGTTTAGCCACGCACAGATGGCTACTCTAGGGCCTCTCTAGGGAAAACAATGGTCCAACACAAAAGCATGTGGCCACACCGACTAAAGTGGACATGTGCACTCACCCCTTATGAGAAATCAAACCCACATGCCTATCACAACTAAACCCTAGAGCTAGCTAAGAAGGAAAGCAAGAAGAGCTCGAGGAGGTTATACCATCATGGTGGTTGCTCAACGTCCAATAAATATCGGGATGAAGCTCTCTCAAAAGTAAGAGAAAAGCCCAATATTTGGACTAGCGGTGCTCTAGTGACACTTCAGTGATGCTTCCCTCAAGTTGAGATAAAGCTCTCCCTTAGAAGAGAGTTTAGCTTGGCCTCGAGTTCCAACAAAAGTCCTTCTCCCGAATGAGGAAGCTTTCTATAAGAATGAGACACCTGTGCAAAGCTCCTCCCTTCCACTATCTATAAGGAAATGGTCAGAGGAACAAATGGAGAGGAAGAAGAACCCAAGCTCTCCCCAAGAATCCATCACAGCTCTCTCTTGGATCTCCCTTGGCTTCTTCGATACCAAATGTGTCAGTCCTTCAAAATAAAAAGGATTGCTTTGTTAAGCAGCAGCACAACCCCTCTAAATGACCAAAAAACCACAAAAATATGACAAATAAGCTCCTAAAGAGAGGGCAAATGATGCCTTTCACACAACCTTTTCCCACTCCCAAGGTTCATCATCACTAAGAATGTCATTTTGGCTCATCAAGAATCCAAAAGGCATAAAAAATGGCCAAAATTGTGACATGGGATGCTACTTGAGCCTTGTCGGCACTATTTTTGGTGTGGGGTTTGCCCGTAAGAAGCTGTCGGTCATCGGAATTGAAATCCCGTTGCCCGCTTCGGAAGTATGTTTTTTAAAAATTTTAGTTTTGAAAAAGATGAAGTTAAACTTACCCCATAATTTTCATAGTTTAAATGAAAGAGCGTTTTACCTCAAATCCTGTATCTATCCCAAAGGATGAACACAAGA
>JXCR01135628.1:117918-146524 GCA_002079205.1 Phalaenopsis hybrid cultivar | reverse complement strand
TTCTGGGGACTTTAATAAAAATAAAATATTTTATTTATTAAAAAACATATTTTATATTTTTGGGAAATCTCTCTGAGGTCAGAGAACCCAAAGAAATTTATTTTATATTTTCTTGATTTTTATTTGTTTTTCTAGAATTATTTTGGTGAAAATTCTATTTTTAAACCTTAAAAATCATTTTAAATTTTAAAAATAGATATCTTTATCTTTAAACTTTGGAACNGCAACCTTCTTAATATCTGGTAAAAGACATTGGGTTCATTTAAACTTTATTATGTTACTTAATAATTTACCCCGAATATCCGGGGCAAATCAGTTTGTTTAAGAATACTTAGCCAAATTTTTAGTCCTAATTGAACTTGTGGTGTTTTAAAAGAGTTTAATTATTTTTATTTTTCTAATCCTCTTTTAGTCCTAATTGAACTTGTGGTGTTTTAAAAGAGTTTAATTATATTGATTTTTCTAATCCTCTTTTAATATGTGGTTTCAACTTGTTCACCACTAAGTCCTTAAAACCTAAGTGAGTGTATTAAACATGCGTATTTTACTTAAGTTCACCACTAAGTCCTTAAGACCTAAGTGAATGTATTAAGTGTGTGTATTGATTTCGTGTTTTAAAAGAGTTTGATTATGTTGGTTTTTTCTAATCCTCTTTTAACAAGTGGATTTCAATTTAAGTTCACCACTAAGTCCTTAAGACCTAAGTGAATGTATTAAATGTGTGTATTAATTTTGTGGTTTTAAAAGAGTTTAATTATATTGATTTTTCTAATCCTCTTTTAACAAGTGGATTTCAACTTGGAAGAGTTTTATTATGTTGATTTTTCTAATCCTCTTTTAACAAGTGGATTTCAACTTAAGTTCAGACTAAGTCCTTAAGACCTAAGTGAATGTATTAAGTGTGTGTATTGATTTTGAAAAGATTTAAGACTTCCTTAAGACCTAAGTGAATGTATTAAGTGTGTGTATTAATTTTGAAAAGATTTAAAACTTTCGCTTAAGACCTAAGTGGATGTATTAAACATGTGTATTAATTTTGAAAAGATTTAAAACTTTAAGTGATCATTATCAAGATTATTTACACATCATTTTGATTATCAAATAAGAATGTGAAATCATTGATTTCCAAAGTTATAAGTTATACCCTTAAATTCAAAAGTCATTTCATGCTAATGAAGTTTCCAAAATTTTGATAATTATGGGAATNCATCGTCCCGGCACCACTATTTTCTATTGGAATCACTTAGTCCAAATGAATTTACTAAACTGAATTTAATGAGTTATATAATTTATTTAGACCGNCAAAACCAAAACTAAAATCAACCAAGATAAAATTCACCGCCACAACATTCACAATATAAAACCACTCAAAATTTAACACAAACATCATACAAAACCACAACTTTAACTTAATTAAGATGTCACTATCGGATGATCGGGAATCCCTCAGAGGAGGTAACCTACAGTTGCTAACGAGGCTTCCCACGGTTTAAATGAAATTACGGAACTCATTAAGTTGGGTTTGATAAGTTCATTTGGACTAAGTGAATCCAATAGAAAATAGTGATGCCGGAACGAGGGAACCGTAGGATCCTAACCAGTGTCACTCTAATCAACTTTAATATGCCCTCATAAAATTTAATAGGGTCACCTGATTTGATGTTATAACTTAACACAATAGATAACTCAAACTCGTCGCGGCAAGGAGCTTGGAGCTAGCTTGGTGGGCAGCATGACCATCTTCAACAGCAAAACCTGTCTTCCCCAGGTAAACCAATCATCCTTCCTTAGACTTAAACAACAAAGCCATAGGACTTCGAGGTTGCTTGCTTATGCAACATAAATCCTCACCATATCTTTAGGCGTTGGTATAGCTCTGCTGTACGATTTAAGCCCTAACTCGTTCTAGGTTCCGAGGTTGTTGTCCAGTACGACGTAAACCCTCATATCTTCTAGGCAATTTGTATGACTCTATCACACAAATATAAGCCCTAACTAAATAAAATTTGGCAGGATGAAACATCTAAATATTTCTCCTCAAAACTGAAGCCAAACATTATGATATCTTAGGAAGTCACCAAGGTTCTCCTTTGGATCTATGACATCCCCTAGTTCTTCTTCCTTTGGATTCTACAATAAAATGTTCCAAAATTGAACCAATCCCCTTTCACACCTCTACATCCGATTTTGTTAAAGAGTCCTACCCTTTGAAATTCTTTGAAGATAATATTTCTTGATTTTTATCGAGAGTTTTCTTAGGTGGCTTTGGTCATTTAAAATGTAATTAACTATAGGGGCTTGCCATTATAGGAAGCATGTCCGAACCCAGATTAATATAAACCCTATTTAATTCTTTATATTAAATAGGAAAATTTGTCGGCAAATACAAAGGTTTCGTAGACCAAACAAACGTCATACTTTCCTTAGTTTATTTTGATCGAGGCTCATCCTCAAGTCTTGTGTTTATCCTTGAGGTACAGTGCTCTTTCATTTTAAACTATGCAAAATATGGGGTCGGTTTGATTTCACACTTCAACGTCCTTCCGAAGCGGGCGACGGGATTTCGATTCCAGCGACCGACAGCTTCTTACGGGCAATCCAAACCCAAAATAATCACCGACAATGAGTAAGAGCAACATCCTGCTTGGAAAAGAAATAGATATTGTCGGTCCTGGTGAATTCAGAGGGTCCGTGGAAATTGCGCTACCTGTTGGTTCAGTACGATTTCTTAAAGGAAAAGGAGCAAAAGTAGCCAAACCTTGCATTCCAGTGGTGTGACACCGCAGGGTGTCCGTGACTTTCCAAAGGATGGATGACAACAGAATACCATACGGATTTCGACCGGACCCGGAGCTGTAATAACTACTGTCATACGAGCTATGAGAGGGTTGCACCTCTAAGCCCATGTAAATGGAACTCTTGTCTTGGAGCGTGGCTTAGAAGGTGAGCTCGATCAGGAGCTTGCCTCACCAGCGATTGACACTTTGAGCGTTCCTATTTATTATTTTTCCGTTACAGCTGATTAGACATGCTCAGTCTATGATATGTACTTGGCATGAGACATTTTTGGATGTACTTTGATGCAGTAATCTTAAATGTAGCTTTGTCCTACACTCAATCTGTAACATTTATTGGAGCAGATTAATGAAATCTCTTTCAGAATTCTGTCTGTTTGTTCAATTTCCCTTTTTGGTGCAATGGATAAAAGCCATTGACTATATGTTGGTTCGAGAATATAATGAACAAAGAAAAAAACAATAAAAATATAATAATAAAATTCAAATAAAACACTCTTTTAAAAATTAATCAACCACAAAAATTAAATTTTGAAAAACATATTTTGAAAATTAAAAATGATAAAAACAACAAGAAAAGAAAACAAACCTCTTGAGTCGATTCTCTCGACTTCGAGGTCTCTTACTCTTTGCTCGTGTAGCACGACTATCCTTGTTTACGTTAACTCTTCATATCCTTGTGAAATTTCACATTGTACACAAAACCTCTCAAAATTTTGAACATTTTCCTCAATAATGTCAGCCTTTTTCACAGGACACATATCTATGGGTTCAACACCATAAAATCTTTGTAAATTTCAATTCTCATTTTTTGAATAAGTCCTAACTTTTGAATCTCCCCTCCTTTTGAGATCGGTCCCTAACTTTCGATCCTCTTTTTGAGATTGATCCTTAACTTTCAATTCTCATTTTTAGAATTATCCCTAACTTCTGATTCCCCCCTCCTTTTAAGAGCAGTCCCTCACTTCTGATCCTTTTGTTGAGATTGATCCTTAACTTTCAATTCTCATTTTTGGAATCAGTCCTAACTTCTAGTTCGCCCCTCCTTTCGAGGTTGGTCGCTAACTTTCGACTCTCTCTTAAGATTGATCCTTAACTTTCAACTCTCATTTTGGAATCATTCCTTAACTCTTGATTCCCTCCTTTTGAGATTGGTCCCTAACTTCCGATCATCTTTTTGTGATTGATCTGTAACTTTCATTTCTCATTTTGGAATCAATCCTTAACTTCTAATTCCCTCCTTTTGAGATCGGTCCCTAACTTTCAATCATCTTTTTCAGATTAATCCTTAATTTTCAATCCTCATTTTTGGAATCATTTCTAACTTCTGATTCCCCCTCCTTTCAATGCCAGCTCCTAACTTCTGACTCTTTCTTGAGATTGATCCTTAACTTTCAATTCTCATTTTGGAATCAATCCTTAACTTCTTATTTCCTACTTTTGATATCGGTCCCTAACCTTTGATCCTCTTTTTGAGATTGATCCTTAACTTTCAATTCTTATTTTAGAATTAGTCCTTAAATTTTGGATCCCTCCTTTTGAGATTGGTCCCTAACTTCCGATCCTATTTTTGAGATTGATCCTTAACTTCCTCTCTCCTTTTGGAGTTAGATTGGTCCCTAACTTCTAATCCTCTTTTTAAGATTGATCCTTAACTTTTAATTCTCATTTTTGGAATCAGTCCTAACTTCTGATCCCTCCTCCTTTAGAGGTCGGTCCCTAACTTCTGACACTCTCTTGAGATTGATCCTTAACTTTCAATTCTCATTTTTTGAATCAATCCTAACATCTGATTGCCCCCTCCTTTTTAGATTGGTCACTAACTTCTGATCCTCTTTTTGTGATTCATCATTAACTTTCAATTCTCATTTTTGGAATCAGTCCTAACTTCTGATTCCCCAATCCTTTCGAGGTCGGTCCCTAACTTCCGTCTCTCTCTTGAGATTGATTCTTAACTTTCAATTCTTATTTTGGAATTAGTTCCTAATTTTGATTCCCTTTTTTTGAGGTTGGTCGCTAACTTTCAACTCTCTCTTGATATTGATACCTAAATTTCAATTCTCATTTTGGGATCAATTCTTAAATTTTGGTTCCCTTCTTTCGAGTTCGGTACCTTATTTTCAATCTCCACCCCGAGGTCAGCACTTACATACTGATTCTCATTCTCTATAAATACATGAAACTTGATTACTCAAACCCACTCTTCAGTCCGCAGCGAGAGTTCCTACTTCTTGACTTTGATAAAATATTCAATGTCAAATTCCCCAGCGAAAACAAATAAAACACACAATTCTATACCTCCTTCTAGGTCTGTTGACTTAGAAGTTTGTGTTGGTTTTGTTGATCTCGTCGGTCAATGCCAATAAGCGTGGTGTGCTTGCCCAGCTCACCACACCTATTAGGGGTCCATTTGTTGACCTCACTTTTTGTTGAGGTTTAGTTTTTTCTCTTCAGTAGCCTAAGGTCTAGCCATAGGACTTTCCTATTGACTTTTCCTAGAAAACTAGAAGAGGAACTCTCACGATTAGAAATTCTACTCTCCTCTTTGCTCAACTTGAAGTTCCACATATTGGTCATAACCTCTAGCACTTAGTAGGTAGGGTCAATATGGGGTAGCTCAAAGTGAGTTCCCATAGGACTGCTTACCCTTAGGGTTGACTCTAGGTGTTGGTCTAGGGCTAAGGCACTCACTTCACTCACTTGCACTCATTATCATCTATACCCACTCACAACCCTAAACCCAAAATTGTTCACTTTGATCCCTTGTTCCTTTGGGAGACTCTTGTAGATGGTTCCCTAAACCCATTGACCCTAGGCTAGGGTTTAGCTAAGACCGGTACATAGAGGACCCAAAAGGGAATTCCTTTGGTCCAAGCTCATCTATGGTGGTTAGCTTCCCAATTCTACCAAAAATATCCAACTTTGCCTTTTACCCCCAAACCTACCCAAATTACTTAAACACCCCCAAATCCTAAATTTGGTCAAAATCATCAAATTCATCCAAAATACCCAAACTTCTTCAAAGGTTATTTCAAATCTTTTGAAAATACCCAAATTACCTAAACACCCCTAAATCCCAAATTTGGTCAAAATCCTCAAATTCATCCAAAATACCCAAACTTGTTCAAAAGTCATTTCAAATCTTTTAGAAATACCCAAGCTACCCAAAACCACTTAAAAATTCTAAATTTACCAAAATACCCCCAAATTTGCCAAAATTACAAAAATACCTTTGGGGCCCCAAACCTTCCCAAAGCATCCAAAATCACTCCAAATGTCTCCAAAACCCATTTGGACCCCTCAATTCGACATATTTTGACCAATTTGACCATTTTGGACCAAAACCCCCAAATTGCCTTTAAAGGCCTAATTTCCCCAAATTTACGTCAAATGTCCATCAAGTTGGTCCTAATTTCCCCCAATTTCAATCCTAAAATAAAATTCACCTTCAACGTGACCAATGTAAACCAAATACAAGCTCAATTGGCCCATGCTTTGAGCCCAATTTTGATCCAAATCAATCCCCTAATTTTGGTCTTATGGCCTAATCCGAACAAATTGAGCCCCATGGCCTACTCAATTGGCCTCAATTTGAATCCTAAGCTCTTCATAACATTCCTACACATCAATATTAACTTTAACTTGTTCTTGGTGAGGCCTCAATTTCATTTAATTTCAACCCAAATCCAAAAAATCCCCAATTTTACCTCGAATTGCCCATGTCTCAAAGTTCCACCAAATTGATTGCCCTAACCCTAAAATTGACACCCAATTTATGTTGAAAACTTTTCATGATGTTCCTTTAGACCTTTTTCAACAATAAATTTTGGCTTAGCCCAAGCCTAGCCCAACCTAAGCCAAAGTCTAGCCAAAAATCCTTCAAATTAAATCACCAATTGAACTCAAAATCATTTCAATCCTTCACCAAAAATCTTCATTACAATCATATACACAATATTGATCAATTGATTGAGCTCATAGTTATGGCTAGCCTAACCCAAACCCAACTTTTAGCCATTTGGACCGAAATTGAACCCATACACAAAAATTGGCCTAACCACCTTAAAGTCCCAAAATTTAGGACTGCGCAGCCACTAAGCTCCTCTTAAGGACCAGACTAAACCCATTTGGACCAGCCGTGGCATTCTATGGACCAATGGATCCCCAAATTAATGGATTTATGCCCATTTATGGGCTTTAACAAAAAATCTTCCCCATCATTACTTGCCATTGATAGTTAATTATAATTAACCCTTTCACTGGCTCATCTGACCTTTTGGCCACCTTCCCTGGCCCTGTCAGCTGGCCTAGTGGCTGGAAAACACCAAAAATGAGAGCCCCAAGCTCAAATTCAAACACAAACTCACTCAACTGAGCTGGCCAATTCTCACTAGCTTTAGCACTTCAAAACCCTCCACCTAAGCAATATTTTCCACCCCCCAATTGGACTGGCAGCCAGCCTAAGCCATTTTTATTTAAACTTCACCTTCATGGCTAAGTGAGGAGAGCTAAAATTTTGCTTAAGGAAACTGCCAATTTGCTCTTAGAAACTCCCTGGGACCTCCTTAGTTCAAGCCCACAATTTTCCCCCATTGAACCCCACTTTGGAAGCTCAATTTTGAGCTCAAATTTCTGCTAAACTAGGACAGAACTCCCCACATATCCACAGTGAACCAAACTCTAATTAGCTGTGCACATACCATCCCCACAGTGAAAGAAGTTGATTCCCCATGAAAGCCCCCTCTAAAATAGCCTCTAACCTAGCTCTAGACCAACACCTGAACTCGAGCTTGATCGAATTCATACCTAGACCATTCACCAATGCTCGAAACCTCATCCAGAGGTTTGTTGAGACCAATCAAAGCTACCACAACCATCTGATTGAGGCCTTCCCTCTCAGACAAATGTATTGAACTCTAACCCTAAACCGAGCTTGTTTTGATTCTCCACACTTATTTTTTGTATTTCATACTATATAATCCGTATAGCTAGGTTTGTCCTGGGTAGATCAATATTTTGGAACAAACCCCATGCAATTTGGTTGAGTCTAGGCTATGATCTTAAGGTTTTAGTGTGAATGACTCACGGGTTAGGTCACTTAGGATGATAACGGAGAGCAATCCAATCTCAGGTGTAGCCGATGGACGGAAGAGATCAAGCTGGACAGATCCATGGTGCATAAAGCGCGATCCGAGTGGAGGCTACATGGCTGGCAGTTTCAAATGGCGGAGCGATGCATAGAGCCTTCGGAGCTACCCATGATTCAGTAAGCGTCGCGTGGATAAGTAGAGAAATAGGGATATTTGAATTATTTTAAATGCCTAAACTTCAAAAATCTAAATCTTTCTCTAGAATAATCATAAAAATAAAAGAAAAATACCCTCTTGCTCAGTGAATAGAGGAGGATAATGTGAAATAAAAATAAAAATTATTTTTTCACTCCCTAGTTTTTAATTAATTAAATACCCTCTATGGTATTTTAATTCTCCATGACTTAAAACATTTCACCATGGCTTGAAGTTTTTAGGGTTTATTCGTCACGATAGAGGCCATGCCTTTTGATTTTTCCATGGTTAGAGCGCGTCTCTATGTCTCTAACCCTAATTTTCAAGCTAAGGTCACCATTTTTTTATTTTAATTATATAAATCAAAATATCACTTGAAAAATTATGAGAATAATTTTAATATATTTCTTGTGGAAAAAGACAACTAGGAAAAATATTTTGGTGCTTTGAATCATGTTGTGAATTTTTATACTTAGTTATATGTAAATTCCTTATGTTAATTTTTGTAAAAGGAATACATATAAAAATTAACAAAATCAACTCCACATTGTTTATAAAAATCATGTCTACCCACTGTAAAAAATATCAAAATTATTTGACTTAATCTAGGCACTAAAATGGATTTCTTAAGAAAACCTTATTTTTTGTATAAAAATAATTATATTAAATTAAGCATGCTTAAAAAAATTATGAAGATAGTTTTTCTGAGTTCCTTATGATGAGGGTCATTTATAAAAATAAAACCCATTTTTGTGAAAAAACTTCATTTTTCAAATATATTTTGAATTAAAAATAATTAAAAAATCAAAAATTTTAAAAATACAAAAAATGGTTCAAGATGAGTGGGAATTTCCCCTGATCATTTAGAATTCATTAGGACATTCATCCTAATTTTTTTTAATTTAAAATAAATTTTAAAGGCTCAAAAGTGAATTTTTAATATTTTCTCACTAAAATGAGAATATTAAATAAATAAAAAATCACAAAAATACAACGTTTGATTCCCTAAGTTTCTAAACTAAGAGGAGTCTAATAAAAATAAAAAAAATAATTTTTGTAGTTAAAATACTATTTTTTATTTAAATAAATTATGAAAATTGATCTAAAAGTAAATAATAAAATTAGAATATTGATTCAAAAAATCGAGAAATTTTGTCTAAGTGTTTCTCTAACCTTAGGAAACCTCTAATAATTTTTTTCATTAATATAAATTTTATTTTGGATAATTAAATAAATTAACTTTTGAAAATCCTATTTTCTAAATTTAAATGATTATCTAAATTAAATCAAAATTTGAGAGGTCCACATATCCTCCTCTAACATTTTAATTATCTCATGGGTATAACACTTTAAATCCTCAAAGTCCTTTGAGTTATTTTTAAAGAGTTATGAGGTGAAGTCTCCCAAAGACAAGGTAGTCATTTTGGACTTTGACACTTTAATCAAAATTTAGGGTTAATCAGGGATAAATTGGTAACTTTAATCGTCGTAAACATGTCTGGATGATTGAAATACAATGAGATTATAAGGTAGAAACTCGCCCACCACCTTTGCACAACATCAACAGATAATAATCTCCCCTAATCTTCATGATTTAGAAGTCGACAAATATCAAAAGTTTCTTGAGTGAGAGGCCTAAGCTAAAAGGATGATAATTTACTTTCCTTAAGCCTAAAATTGGTGATAATGTGATTCTTAAATGAAAATACACATCACTTAAACTAAAGTTTTAACCTTCACCAAATTCCCCATTATGATTGCTAAGGGCTTGCTAGTGACCTAGACTCGATATCTAAGCTCAATCGATTTGATTTAGAAGATAATTGGGTTGATAATCAATATCTTTAAACACTGCAAGTCTAAATTTACTTGCGGGCACCACAATCTTAAATAACTCAAACTTGCCTTAGGAGCATTCACTCATATAACTCTTAAATGAAGCATCATTGATTAATCGAGTACACGATATTGGGATAATAAAATTGTTAAGTTTCACTGAGCAAAGTTGTAGTCACACTTCAACCTGGGATGATTGATGGAACAATATGATAAGTTTAAAATGAACTCAAAATAATACAGGAGAGCCTCAAAGTAGTTTAGGGTTATATCCCGAGCACTTTGGAACCTTTTTTATGCTTTGAAGGACAAATTGAACTTATCGTGTTTTGTCCTAAAATCAACTACTAGCATTTTCTGAGATTCAACTAAATCATAACATGAGATTTGGTAGCTAAACCTTCATCTACTCATGCAATTTAAATTTCTTGCAACATTACATACATTTCCTGCAAGGTCTGACCTTTCAAGTGGAGGAAACGAGAAGACTCAACAGGTACGCTTTTACAGTTTATAGTATCGTTTTCTCTTTTACTTTTGCACGGTATTTTCATGGATACAACACATGCATGTTAAACAATGATGTCACCCCGCATGAAAACCAAAACTTCTAGGATATTTGTAAAACCAACACCAAAACTAAAATCAACCAAGATAAAAATCACCACCACAACATTCAAAATATAAGAAAACTCAAAATTTAATCACAAATATCACAAAACCACAATTGCAACAAAATTAAGACGTCTCTATTGAATGATTGGGAACCCCTCGGAGGAGGTAACCTACGCTTGCTAACGAGGCTTCCCACGGTCTAAATAAAAGTATGAAACTCATTAAGTTGAGTTTAGTAAATTTAATTGGACTAAGTGAATCTAATATAAAATAGTGGCACCAGAACGAGGGAACCATAGGATCCTAACCGGTGTCGCTCTAATCAACTTTAACATGCCCCATAATATTTAAAGAACTACAACCATATGGCAGTTTGATTTGACATCATAACTTGACACACTAAAAAATTTGAACTCGCCACGACAATGAGCTTGGAGCTGGCATTGTGAGCATCGCGACCATCTTCAACAACAAAACATGTCTCCATCAACTAAACCAATTTTCTTCCTTAAAATTAAACAACCAAGTCATAGGACTTTGAGGTAGTTTTTTTATGCAACATAACTTTTCACCTCATCCTTAGGCCTTTGTACAACTCTGTTGTTCAATCTAAGCCCTAACTCGTCTTAGGATTCCAAGGTTGTTGTCTGTCATGACTTAAACCCTCACATCTTCCAGGCTATTTGTGTGATTGTTTCACACAAATATAAGCCCTAAACTAATAAAATTGGCAGGATGAAACACTCAAATAAAATTCTTCTCAAAATTGAAGCCAAACTATAGGATAGACTGGGAAGTCACTGAGGTTCTCCTTCGGATCTATGACATCCCCTAGCTTTTCGTCCTTTGGATTCTACAATAAATGTTCCAAATTTGTGTCATTTCCATTTCACACCTCATTTGTCTGATCTCGTTGAAAGTCCTATCCTTTTGACCTCTTTGAAGATAATATTTTCCTAGTTTTTATAGAGAGTTTTCTTAGATGACTTCGATCATTTTAGATGTAATTAGCTATAGGGTCATGCCCTTATAGGAACTTTATCGAAACCCAACTTAATATAAATCCTATTTAATTCTTCATATTAGATAGGGGAACTTGTCGTCAAATAAAACAGTTTCACTGACCAAACAGGCATCATATATTTCTTAGTTCAAACCTTGTGTTTATCCTTTGAGATAGATATAAGGTTTGAGGTATATTGCTCTTTCATTTAAACTAAGAAAAATATGGGGTCAATTTGATCTCATGTTCTTCTAAAACTTATATATATATGTAAATTAAAACGTCCTTCCGAAGCGGGCGACAGGATTTCGATTCCGACGGCCGACAGCTTCCAACAGGCAACTCCATAACCTAAAATAGTGCTGAGAAGCTCCAAATTATCAAAACTAAAAATTAAACCCATCTGAGTTGGCAAAGTCCCATTGGCCACTTGATCTTTTCTTCCCTCAACTTAGCAAGCTTATGCACGTATCAAACCCTCCATGAGCTCCACCAGGCAGCCATGGCTTTAAATTCACCCCTCCAAGGCCAAAAAGAGGTGTGTCAAAATCCTTTTGGAAATTCTGCCAAAATCTCACCAAAGCCTCTCCAAACCATCCTATGTGTAATCCCCCTGCTCTCAGCCATTCACAACCACCATTTAGGGTAATTTCATCACTGAAATTTGCCCTAAAAATAAGGACAGAGCTCCCCACACCTCCATAGTCCACGAAACTTCAATTAAATATGTACACACCATCCCCACAGTTAAAGAAGTTTAATCCATACAAAATCCCCCTCTCAAACAGTCTCTATTATAGCTCTAGACCAACACCTAAACTCCACTTTGATCAAAATCATAGCTAGACAATTCACCAAGGCTTGAGACTTCATCTGGTGGTTCGTTGGACCCAATCAAAGCTACCACAACAATCTAATTTAGGCCTCCTATGTCAGACAAAGGTATTAAGCTCAAACCCTAGCCCGAGCCTATTTTGATCCTCCATATGTATTTACTATATTTCATACCGTATGAGCCAAATAGATGTGTTCGTCTTGAGTAGACGAAGGCTTAAAAACAAACCCTATGTGATTTTATTGAGTCTAGACAAAGATCTTAAGGTTGTAGTGTGAACAACTTACAGGTTAGGTCACTTGGGGATGATGACTAAGAGTCGTCTGATCGCACGTGTATCAGATGGATGAAGGAGATCGAGCCAGATAAATCATTGGTGTGAAAAGGTGAGCTGCGCGATAGTTGAGGTTGCTGACGATGTTAAATGGCGAAGCACAACGTGTGAGCTTAGAGCTTTCATAGGATGAGGTGGCACATCGTATTTAAGTAGAAAATATGGATTTTTTTGGATTTATTTGAATGCCTGATCTTCAAAAATCCATATCTTTCTCTAGAAAAATCATAAAAATTAAAAAGAAATACCCTCCTGCTCAGTGAACAGAGGAGAAGAGTGTGGACTAAAAATAAAAATATATTTCCAAGTATATGTTCTATAATTAATTAAAAACTCTCTGAGGTATTTTAATTCATTATGATTAAATACTACTCACCATGGCTTGAAATTTTTAGGGTTGATTCCTCATGATAGAGGGCACCTCTGATTTTTCTAAGGTCAGAGAGCACCTCTGTGCTTATAACCCTAATTTCAAACATAAGTGGCTATTTTGGCTTTATTTAATCATATAAATCAAAATATTTCACACAAAATTATGGGATCAATTTTGTTATGAATCCTGTGGTCAGAGGAGCTTAGAAAAAATAATGTGATGATTTGAATAATTTTGTGTATTTCTGTTATTAATTAAATATGTTTTGCTTGTATTAATTTATTTAAATTAAATGTAAATAAAAAATTGATAAAATGAATTTGACATTGTTCATACAAATCATTTCAACCCTCTGTAAAAATTTCATTATCTAAGTAGATTTGGCCATTAAAGTGAATTTTGTAAGTAAAAATTGTATTTTTGTACCAAAATAACTATATTAAATTAAATAAGCTTAGAAAAATTATGAAAAATATTCTTCTAAGTTCCTTGTGATCAGGGGCATTTAATTAAAATAAAATCTTTTTTTTTGAAAATATTTTATTTTTAAAGTATATTTTGAATTGAAAATAATTAAAATAATTAAATTTTTTTTAAAATACAAAAAAAATTCAAAATGTGTGCAGTTGTTCCCTGATCATTTGATACTCCTTAAAATATTTTTCTATATTTTTCTAAATTAAAAAATAAATTTCTGAAGGCCTAAAATGTATTTTACTTTTTTTCCATTAAAATAATTACAATAAATTCAAAATAAATCATAAAAATATAAAAAATTGTCCCTTTGAGTTTTTTGGAATTATGAGGGTTTAAAAAAAAATTAAAAGTGATTTTTGATGATTAAAACATATTTTGGTATTTAAATGATCATTGAAAATGACCTTTAAATAATTATAATAATTACAATATTATTCAAAAAATCATAAAATTTTTTCTAAGTGTCCATTTGACCTAGGAAAACCTCCAATAATTTTCCCATAAATTAAAACTTCATTTTATTTATATAGATAAATTAACAATGAAAAATCCTATTTTTGGGTTAAAATAATTATTTTAGATTAAATCAAAATTTATAAAATCACTTTTTTCCCCATAATATTTTGATGTATCCATGAATGAGATACTCAAAGATTTTCAAAGCTATTAGAATTTTGCTTGAGGATTATAGTAATTTTGGGCTTTGGTGCCTTAATCAAAATTAAGGATTAACCATTGGGGATGAGAAATTTTGATCCTTAATGAATTTCTTGGATGATTGAAATGCAATGGGACAAAAAGGTAGAAACTCACTTACCACCTTTTTCATAATATCAACAAAATCATAATTTCCCTAATCATCATAACTTGGAAGTCAATTAAGATCAAATGATTCTTAAGTGATGGACTTATATTGAGAAGCTGATAATTAACTTATCTTAAGCCTAAAATTGATGATGATGTGATATTTCAATAAGAATATATATATATATCACTTAAACCAAAATTTTAACCACCACCTTTTTCTTCACTATTATTGTTAAGGACTTGGTAGTGACCTAGGCTCGATGTCTAAACTCAATTGATTGGATTTAGAAGATAACATGATTGGTAATTAACATATTTAAATACTCCAAGCCCATTTGTGATGGGCACCAAATCTTTAATGACTGGAGCTTGCCTTAGGGGCATTCATCCATATAATCTTTAAAGTAAAGCATCAAATTAATTAAGTATCCTATCTTTGAGATAATTGAATTGTCAAGTTTCACTGGGAAACGAGGTAGTCACACTCTAACTTTGGATGATTAATGGAACAATATGATAAGTTTAAAACTCAAAATAATTCAAGAGATCTTCAAAATAGTTCAGGGTCATACCACAAGCACTTTGAAATCTTTCAGATATTTTGAAGGACGAGTTGAACTTGCCATATTTTGTTCTAGAATCATCCACTAAGAACTTCAGAGGCTCAATGAAGTCATAACTTGGGGTTTGGTAGCTACACCTTCATCTACTCTTGCAATTTAAATTCTTTGCAAAATTATATACATATCTTACAATTACTAACCTTTCAGGTGGAGGAACGAGAAAAATCGCAGATACACTGATCCGACTTTTTTGTTGCAATAGGTTGTGTAAAATTTAATTAAATATAATCAATTAATATTCAAATTATACGCAAGTATACGTATCATTACCAAGTAATTATGAACTTTCTATTTAAGCCCCAAGTATCAATCCTATAGGGAAGGTTTAAATTAGAAATGACAAATTTGCTAGGAAATTCACAGAAAGTCAATTAAAATCACTGTCACTAATTTCAATTGTTGAGATGTAATCAAAATTAAATTTTTAATCTATTATCAAATCAAATATGCAAAATTTAAAACAATAAATACTAATCTATTAACTATGTTTATGGAATAGAGATTCTTATGTGAAAAAACATCCATCTCACTACAAAGAGGTTTTGGTAAAATGAGATGAGATAAATGTTCATAGTATGTGTTGTGCCAAATAGAAGTAAATTTAATTCTCTACCCTGATACAGTGCATAGAAAATCATTGGCTAATCTCAGTGTTTAGTCCCTAAATTTGTGGCTAGGCTATGAGGATACCGACTCCCAGTCTAGAGCTCACACTTCCCTCCACTTGAAGGATAGCTCTCGCTTTGGTTTTTAAATACTAAGACTGAATTGAAGATTTTAGTCTATTACCCTAAAGGTTCTCCAATTCTACACCCAACAAAAAATATTTCCCTATTTATTTGCACTTAATTCCATAAATGATGTTTTCCTTCATGGAATCAAATGTGATCCTTACTCTGTTGTAGAGCTCATACTCCATTTCCCATATCATATGTTTCACAACACATTTTAACAATTCAATTGGCCAATTCAAAAAGTAAATTAAGTTTGGAGTTGAATTATTATCACAATTTATTTTACAATTTAATATTGGCACATTCATATTATCTCTTTATTTCACCATATCTTAGAATAGGGAGAAAGATAGAGGGAACTACTCACACTTCATGAGAAAGAAATCACAAAACACAAATTTCATATATAAAAGAAAGTTTATACAACACTAATAAATAAACAATACTTATCTGAGAACCTCTTTCTCAAAGTAAATCCTTTGTAGCCTTTCCTTAGAAATGCAGGAAGAAGATATCTCTCTCTTTTCTCCTTCTCAAACACAGTTATAGAAAGTTTCACACTAAATCACACCACAAAAACTCTAAACTATGAGAACAAAATCACTAATTGACTCCAATTTGAAAGTGGAATGGAATGATGTGGTGGAAAAAATGAAAGTAGAAGAGCCCATTTTCTGATAAAATTCTTCTTCAAAATAGAGCCCATGGTCGGTTCTCCAAGAGGTGCCTCCAAAAACTATTAAAAAATCATCCAAATACATTAAACCTTCTAGAAACGGGGTCTAAACTGCCTTTGACACCGTTGACGCTAGTCTAACACCGTCGGTGCTGAGTAAAAAATCTCCGCATTAATTTGTTCTGTACCGTCAGAGCTACCCTCGGTGCTGCCGGCGCTGAGCATTTCTTCAAAACGTTATTTTGACTCCAAATTTCATCCTTTTTGCTTTATTTTAGTTTTAAGCCTTAAAAATCAACAACCTGCAAAAAAACATCAAAACACCTTCCATTAAAGTGCAATATCATCCNAAATTTGTCCATTCTTCTTGATTCAGGGTTTGAACCAAAATTGGCACCATCGGTGCCCATTCTGGCGCCGAACAAATTTTAAACTTCTCCATTTTGAATCCAAATTACATCTTTTTTGCTTCCTTTTTGCTCCAAGTCCTAAAATTCAACAGCCTGCAAGAAAACATGAAAAATACCTTCCATTAAAGTGGAATATCACCAAAAATGAGTATAAAATAAGGGTCTAAAAATGCATATATTTTTGGTGTATCAAAATCCCCCAAACTTACGTGTTACTTGTCCTCAAGTAACACCTTTATGACTTATGGTAAAAAATTTATTGTCTAGATTTCCAAATTTTAGTCCACTAAACACAATAGAATAACTTAAGAAAAACTCAAAACAACCCCAGTTAATACTATATGTATAAGAATATCCAGCAATGAAGTCTAAGATTTCTGATTCTCAATTCTTTTCAAGAAAAATTGCAAATTGTCATATTAAATCTACTTAGTGTATTCNGGGTCTAAAAATGCATATATTTTTGGTGTATCAAAATCCCCCAAACTTACGTGTTACTTGTCCTCAAGTAACTCCTTTAATACATAAAAAATATGATTTATGATAAAGATCTTAACTTTTAAACTTTGATATTTTAGTTTCCCAAATATAATAGTATAACTTAAGAAAAAATTCAAAACAACGTCAGTTAATACTAAAGGTGTAAAGATAATCAATAATTAAATCTAAGGTTTTTGATCCTCTATTTCTTTCAAGAAAAAATGCAATTTGTTATATTAACGTCACTTAGCAAATTCATATGAAAAATAACTTCATAAAACTTTATTAATAATTAAGGTAACATTCAAATAAAAAGTTTAGAAAATGTGTTCAAGTCTTTTTTCTTAAGTTGATTCAAGTGAAACCAATTTTTAATTAGACATCTCCTCAAGCTTCTCCCCATATATATATTTTTTCTTTTTCTTTTTCTTTCCTTTTCAGGATTATTTTTAATCTCCATTTTCTTTTCTTCTCTTCTTTTTTTTATATGTCAGGATTACTATATCTGGATAGCCTTTAATGATTTTGAACTTCACTATCTTCTTCTTAAAGTTAAAAACTTTTTACGTTTCTTCACTTAACAAATTTATATTAACTTAAAGATTTCAGAAAGTTTAATTCTTTTCTTTTTATATGAATCTTTTAAGATTTTTAATACTTCAAAAATAAAAAATTTCCTTTACCAAAAATAGAAAAACATAGTCTTATTCTCTTTTATCAAATATCTTAGCCCGTAGAATTAACCTTTATTATATAAAATTTTTACTTAAATTTACTATATATTTAGAAACATAAATATAGTTATCCAAAGTTAACCTCTCATGCCAAAAGTCATGTTAAATTTAAAATTTTGAAAATATAATTAAGTGAGGACAAATAAAATTAAGTTCTTTCTCTCTTTCTAAACATGATTTTCTTCTTCAATCCCCCCACCCAAACTTAAAATTTTTTAAAAGATTTTTACATGAAGAGCTTTAAAAATGGAGGGAAAAAGAAAGCATTAAATACATAAAAAAAATTATACCTGTTGGAGATTCTAATTTTTGAACATAAATTTTTAAAATACTGAAGGTGCTAAAATGAAAACTACAAGGCTAAAAACATTAAATTGTACATAATACACATAAAATTTGCTGAGAAAGAGCTAATCACAAAACAAAACAAAGTGCTGAAAATAACAATAGAACTAAACTAAATTCTAAAAATGAAAATAGTTTTCCACATTACTGTTTCACAAAATATAACAACAAGGTCTAAACAACATCACAACACAAACAATACCATCACACAGTACAAACACAAACAAACAAATAAAATAGATGACCAATCATCATCTTCCTCATCATCGACATCTAACTTTTGCTACTGATATGGATTATAAGTAGGGTGAATAGGGGACTGAACTGTATGGTCACCACTCAGGTTTCTCACTAAAGCATCATCATAAGCAGCATCATACTCAAATTTCTGGGGAATCAGATCATCAGTGTGAGCATTTCTGCTCTCTATATTCTGCATCCTATGATCCATCCTCAATATATCTCTTTGTTGAATTATCATCCGATCCAAAAGTTCTCTGTTGTTCGGGTCACTAGAAGTAGGTCCATGAGAGGTAGAAGGAATATCTCTAGAAGCAGAAGGAATATCTTTAGCCTTACTACTAGATCTTCAGTCAACATGAGATTCATATGTCTTGATGTTAGCAGGCCCAATGGGTCTCTGAGGCTCAATCCTCTCCACATTAGGTCTGAAGTCAACTCCGGCCTGCTCACAAAGTGTGTAAATAAGAGCGGGGTGTGCCAATCCACCAGAGGTCTCTCCCAGAGTAATAGATCAAGTCTTCATATAAATGATATAGCCCACATTTATGTCCATAACTTGCTTAATAAAGTAACTCAGGATGGCTCTATCTTTGGTCACCTCACTATGATGGTTCGTCAGAATCATTCTTCTAGAAATAAATAATGCTAGGCCTTAGATACTATATTTAAACTAGTACGGGGAAAGTTAACTTTAACTCCATTTTTTATTTTCCAAGCCCCTTTCTCACTAGTCAGAAAAAAATAACTTCATTTAAAGCCCGATCTGTAACAGAAAAAGAATGATAGTTGCATCTATACACATCTTCTAAAGAATAAAACTCATTTATTTTCTTTGGAGTAAATTCTACCCTTTTTCCACAGAGAAATACATAATCATCAAAAGCTTCAGGAAGGTTGGCATAAAATTCCATTATAATCCCAGCTATCGCATCAGCAGTAAAATAGCAAAAATTTTCCCACTGTCGAGCAATAATAAAACGTTCAACTTCTCCTCCTGGATTTTTAAAACCTCGGTCCTGAATTACTTTCTTATTTTCACAAATCCTATGAAATCGAGCACTGGCTCTAAAGCTAACAAATCTCTACTCGTCATATTCTACTTTCCTTTTGCTCGATCTAGGTGCCACAGGAAATCTAGAAAAATTTGAAAAATCTGAATAAACTCTAAAATTCCAAAAATCAAAATGTAAAATATTTTAAATTTCAAATCACTAAATAAAAGTTCATCACTAAAGGATTTTCTTAAAAATTTCCATATTTTGAAATAAAAAAATTTTGGTTTAAAGTGTAGCTCTTACCTAGAGAAGATGAAATTTGAAGTTTTGTAGCCTCAAAACCGCCTAAAATCTACCCAAAATCAAGCCCTAGCCGCCCAAACCAGAGATTGAAGATAACTTGAGCGTAAAATTGGTGGCCACAGTAAAATTTACGAATTTTTGGGGGTTAAAATCTGCTGTCGGGTCGAGGGCACCGTCGGCGCTGAAGGCCTGAATAATTTGATATTTTAATTTTTATAATTTTCAATTTCCTATTAACTTACTCCAATAATTTTTAATATTTTAAACACAAATTCTTATCTAACAATAATTCATAAAACATTTCACAAACACCAATTTTCACAAACAACAACAAACTAACTTTTATATATGAAAGTACACTTTTTACAAACACCTTTTTTAATTACACAATCATACATAGTAAACAAAATAATTATAAATCAGCATCAAAATCAAGCAACAACACTAAATGCTGTCACAAAACTATACACAATCAAAGTTCCAAATTCTAAAGCAAAAAGCAAACCAAACCAAATTAAATCTACATAATTACATTAAATATATATAATGTTCTAAAATAGATAAATAATTTAAAGTATTCAATTAATATGCCTCTTCTTCAGTGATTTCTCCTCCTCTGATATCTTCCATAAGTTGGTATGATCATATAAGTTGTAGAAGTATCGGTACGGGAATTGATCTGTCCAATTTTCTTCGATCCACCTATTTTTTTTAAACATCTGAACTAAACCTGCATGAAAAGTTCCAGTGTGATCAAAATTTTCTTTCATTCTCCAATCTAGGTGATCAAAAAGGTATTTAAGATCTCCTACTACATTCATAATACTCTAAAGTTCTCTTTCAATTTTCTTCAATTTTTTTCCGAAACAAGCAAACTTCCAACTATTGGTTGGTATTAATGGAGTTGAAGCATGTGAAGATTGATCTATGATGGCTTCTAATACTTCATTTCCATTTCCACAATAATTCTCATCTATAGGATTCATGGGTTCCCAAGGTAATAAAGTCTTTTCCCAACTTTCATATGGAACTTGAGCTTTAATAAAAAGCAAAAAGATGGTAAATGGATGCCCAAGTCCATAAATTGGTCCATTAGTAAGTATACCCATAATAGTTTTAAATACAATAGACCCTATATCAATTGATTTTTCCATTTGAATGCAGTAATTTAAAATAGCACATTCTTTGGCAACTCTACTAATTTCCATAGTAGGGAGTAATTTTACAGCAATAAAGAAATGTCAATGCTTTGAAATTAGATTAAGTAATTAAGTGGAGAAACTAACATATCCTTCAACTCGTATCTCCCACATATCACTTTCATCCGGTAGAAGATTATACACGTCTTGCATCAAATCTCGTGTAGGAATGAAATTTGTATAATGACATATTGGAATGTTGTCTATCATATACAATTCATTAATATTTGCAGGAGTAAGTGGTACAGCCTTACCTCGTATGAAGACAACACGTTGAAGTTCCATGTAAGTTTGCATAAAACTCTTTAACCACAGGTATGAAAACCGCAGACGTAGTGTAACACAGAACTTCCCAACGCCTTTGCAGAATGATTTTATCAATTGGACCAGTAGGATTGATCAGTCCATGATTAACAAATCCTCTTTCCTTGATCAATCTCCTCTTCATAATAAATTTAACATATAATCGTTGCGCGTCGAAACTAATAATTTTTTGTTGTTGAAAACTACATACCTCAAAGTATTTCTGGAATTGGAAGCCATGGAATCCCAAAATAAGAAGTTACTAGGTGTCCAAGGATGTTTCTTGACCTTTTTAAACTCGTCTCAACGGTTATTATGAAGTGAAATCGCGCCAAAACTTGCCAAAATTCATCTAAAACCATGAAATCGCACTCGACACCATCAGCGCTCCCGATTTGCACTGTCAGCGTTGATGTCCGTTATCTAGGGCGTCGTCGGCGCCCATTCTGGCGCCGTCGGCACCAGTGGCCAAAATTGCGATTTTCATTTTTTTTATTCAATTTGATTCCAAAACTTATCCAATACCAATATTTGACTTAATTTATAATAAATGTAATTGTGAAGGATTATTATCAACTAATATATAAGACAATCAACAAACTAAATAGTAATACATAACAATATAAGTATGGTTTGCCTCCCACAAAGAGGTTGGTTTAACGTCGTCAGCCCGGCATACCATTTGTTTAGTTGAGTTGACTTAACATTAGAACTTCTTTAAATTGAGGTATGTGTCCTTCATAATAATATTTCAAATGATGCCCATTAACTTTAAATATCTTTCCAGTGTTAGGATTTTTAATAACAACAGTTCCATAATGATAGACTTTAATCACTTTAAATGGTCCTAACCATCTGGATTTTAGTTTTCTTGGAAACAATCTCAATCTTGTATTTTATAGTAGAACTTTTTGTCTAGGTTCAAATTTCTTCTTAACAATCTTCCGATCATGCCATATTTTCATTTTCTCCTTATAGATTTTTGCATTATCATATGTTTCATTTCTAATCACCTTAAGTTCATTGAGTTGCAAAAACTTTTTTTCATTAAGCATCCTTTAAATTAAAATTAAATTCTTTAATAGCCTAAAATGCTTTATGTTCCAATTCTAGTGGTAAATGACATGTTTTTCCAATAATCAATCTATATGGAGACATTCCTATAGGAGTTTTATAAGCAGTTTTGTATGCCCATAATGCAGTATCTAGTATAACAGACCAATCCAATTTATAAGAATTTACAAATTTTTCTAAAATGCATTTAATTTCATGATTCAATATTTCTGCTAGACCACTAGTTTGAGGATGATAAGCAGTAGAGAATCTATACATTATATCATATTTGTTGATTAATTTTTTTATTCTCTTAGTCCTGAAATGAGATCGTCCATCAGTAATGATTACTCTCGGTTTTCATATCATGTAAAAATATTTTTAATTAAAAATTTAGAAACACTCCGAGCATAAATAGCTTAAATCTACTTATGCTAGGCACAATAATAGCTTAAATCTACTTAGACATATAATGAACAAAAAATAATATATATAAATTTCCAAATGGAGGCATAAATGCTTCCATAAAGTTCAATCCCCACAGATTAAAAATTTCAACTTCTAATATGTAATTTAGTGGCATTTCATCTCTTTTGGAAATGTTTCCTACTTGTTCACATCTATCACATGTTTTAATATATTCATTAACATCTCTTAAAATAGTAGGCCAATAAAATCCATCTTGTAAAATTTTATGTGCGGTTTTATTTATTCCAAAATGTCATCCAAATTCAGAATCATGACATCTTTCAATTATCTTTTGAATTTCTTCATAAGGCACACATATTCTAATAATTAAGTCATTACATTGTTTATATAAATATGAGTCATCCAAAAAATAGTTTTTCTATTCATAAATAATTTCTTTTTAATTTTGGATTCTTGATATCAGGTGGTAGAATGTCACTTACAATATAGTTTACTATATCAGCATACCACAGTACATTCATTTCATCAATACTATATAAATGTTCATTAGGGAAATTTTCTAAAATTTCATTTACAAAATTAGTTAATATTTCTATTTCTATTATAGACAAATGATCAGCTATTTTATTATCATTTCCCTTTCTATCTACTACGGTAAAATCAAACTCTTGCAATGGAAGTATCCATCTAATTAATCTTGGTTTAGCATCCTTCTTTTGCATCAAGTATTTAATAATAGAATGATTTGTATGCACTATATATTTAGTTCTAATTAAATAAGATCTAAATTTATCAAAAGCATAAACAATAGCTAATAACTCTCATTCAGTAGTAGTATAATTAATTTGAGCATTCTTTAGAGTTTTACTAGCATAATTTATATCCTTATAAATTTTGTCGTGCCTTCGTCCTAATACAGCCCAAATAGCATAATCACTAGCATCACACATTATTTCAAATGGTTTCTCCAAGTTAGGTGGTACTATTATAGGTGTAGTGATTAATTTTTTCTTTAATAATCCAAATGATGTTATGTATTTCTCATTAAAATCAAATTTCGTATGTTTTTCTAAAAGTTTGCATAGGGTTTAGTTATTTTTGAAAATTTTTATATGTAGTGCCTGTAAAAACTAACATGTCCTATAAAACTTCTCACCCCTTAAAAATTATTAAGAGGTGGTAATTTTTCTATAACTTGGATTTTTGCAGGATCTAGTTCCATGTCTTTTTCAGAAATTTTATGCCCAAGAACAATACCTCCTGCAACCATAAATTGACATTTTTCTCAATGTAAGACTAGGTTGATTTTTTCACATATCTCTAGAGCTTTTTCTAAATTATTAAGCCATAACTCAAACAAAGTTCGAAATACAGGAAAATGATCCATAAATACTTCCACTCTATGCTTTACAAAATTGCTTAAAATTGACATCATGCATCTTTGAAATATTGCGGTGCATTGCACAATCCAAAAGACATTCTACGAAAAACAAATGTTCCTTATGGGCTTGTAAACGTTGTTTTCTCTTGATCCTCTGAAGTAATTAGAATTTTGTGATATTTGGTATATAAAAAGAAATAGTATTTCTTCCCAGCGAATCTTTCCAACATTTGATTTAGAAAGGGCAAAGGAAAGTGATCTTTTCTTGTGGCCATATTTAGTTTTCTATAGTCAATACAAATTCGCCAACCGGTTACTTGTCTTATTGGTATTAATTCATTTTTCTCATTTTCTTCAACAATCACTCCTCCTTTGTTCGGAACACAATGAATTGGGCTGAACAAAGTACTATCTGAAATAGGATATATAATTTCAGCATCTAACCACTTTAAAATATCATTTTTAACAACTTCTTTCATTATTAAGTTTAATCTTCCCTGAGGATCCGCTTTTAGGTTCATATTGTTCATCTAATAAAATTCTGTGCATACAAATTGAAGGACTAATTCCTTAACATCTGCTAAAGTCCATCCAAAAGACTTTTTATACTTTTTCAACATCTCTATCAACTTTTGTTCCTGAATTTCATTTAACTCAGAAGATATAATAAAAGACAATGTAGACGGCTCTACTAAAAATACATATTTTAAATGGGCAGATAATATCTTCAATTCAAGTTCAAGTGGTTTAATATTTAAAGGAATAAGATTTTTGCTATCATTTTCCAGCAAGTCTAATGCTTCAAATTTGCCCTGAATATAATCTAAATGTTCTTCTTTTACTTAATTTTCAGTATAAAAAATTTCTCCTTGCTTTAATTTATCTTTGAATTCATTCTTAAATTGCTCATTACTTAGATAATCAACTACTTCAATCCTGAAACATTCATTATCTTTTTCTATTACAGGATATTTCATAGCTTTTGTTATATTAAATTTCACTTTTTAATCATTAACTCTTATCATTAATTCTCCTTTTTATACATCTATTACAACTCTCCCTATTGCGAGAAATGGCTCCCTAAAATAATGGAAATCTCTTTATCTTCCTCCATATACAATACTATAAAGTTTAGAGGGAAAATAGATTTATCCACTTTTACTAGCACATCTTCTATAACTCCTTTTGGATAAGTTATTGATTGATAAGCTAACTGAAGAGTTATAGTAGCAGGGGAAATTTCTCCTAAATCTAAATGTTTAAAAATTGATAAAGGCATAAGATTGATACTCGCTCCTAAATCACATAAAGCTTTTCCGTGAAACTTTTCTTCAATTGCACAAGGTATAGTAAAACTACCAGGATCTTTTAATTCTTCAGGAAGCTTTTTCTAAATAATAGCACTACACTCTTCACTAAGTGCAATCTCATGATGTGTAAACTTCANGGCTTATCCAGTTTATCCATATAAGCAACTTATCTTGATAATCTGTTGATCGACAATTTATTTGGTTTGTGTATTTTAAAAACAACTGATTCTAGATAAATAACTATTCTGCCCCTGTTTTGGATAAGCTATTTAACTCTTTGGTTTGTGCGTTTGAAAAACAGCTGATTTGCAGTTTTTTGTAGAAAAAAAAAACCATTCAAAAAGTTGCAGTGTTATTGTTTACACTTGAACTTTAACAACTACGCATCTTACAGTTGAGAACCAAAAATACCATTTCATAACAGTACAAAATTATGATAATTTTAATAAAGAGCATTTTAAATAGAGAGCTTATAAGAAATCATTGCTTATTAAAATCTATTAAATATCAACAAATGACATAAAATAAGCAATAATATCTCACATTCTAATCGACCATTTATACCAAGCTGAGTTCCAAATCCATATAAGTAATAAAAACCCACTCTTTAAAAACAAAATGGCTTCTCAACCCACACACCTAAAACATGGCCATTCTCTCACACAAAAACTTGAAGAATTCCCCCAACAAAATATGGATTCCAAATTGAAAGTTTCATCTCTCTTGGCAACATGAAAACTTTCAGTTCGAATTTGGAAGATAGTGAAGAGGAAGCACCAGATACTGTGGTCAGTTGGGGATCGGAAACCGAGATATCCATTAGTAGGGCGGGAGACCCTCCAGAGCTACACCATCTNAAAGAAAAGGTAGACATAAAATAGGTAGAAAATAAAATAGGAGAATCATAGAAAAGAAAATGAAGAGAGAGGAAAACGAGAAAGGAAATGGGAGGAAATTTTGGTCGCGGTACTGCAGTAGCTAGAGTAACGTGTTCGTGGCACTATAGATGCTATAGTGTCGCGACCCGCAGAAAACTCTGGCGTCAATCTCCCGGAGTAGAAAAATTTTGGTGGGGGTGGGTTTGGGTAGGGGCAGATCTAGGGTTGGGCTTGCTCTGATATCAAATAAAACTGGAGGAAGCCCAAATCATAACATAAATAATAATATTATTACAACAAGACTCATTGAAACAAGAAATAAACAACAACAAAACAACAACACAAAGATAAAGGCACAATATAGACTCAATAAGGGTTGTGAAAAGATAACATGTCTCCTCGGGGTCGAGCTACAGCTGGAACAACACCTGAACCCTTGGAGACGGTCACCACCTCGGACGAGTTACAACCGGAGCACCTTCTCATCGTCGGATACAACCCCCGGATGGAAGAATGTCTAAAAAATTTACACTCATCCAAATCTCCTTTCCTAAGCAAAAACGACCCCTCAAACGAGTTACAGCCGGAGCACATTCTCGTCGCGGATACAACCTCCAAAGAGGAAGAATGTCTCAAAAGCAGCACTAAAAAATCTGCACTAATCCAAATCTCATTTCCTACGCAAAAACAGCCCCTATATATAAGAGGGATTAAGACTTATATTAGACAATGCTTTCAATTAGGAAATAAAATAAAAAAGAATTAGTATAATAGACAAGAATTTATAATGGGGGATTTCATGGAGAGTAAAGAAATAGAAAAGGAAGATATAAAATATGTAGGAAATAAAATAAGAGAATCATAGAAAACGAAAGGAAGAGAGAGGGAAACGAAAAAGGACGGGAGGAAATTTGGGTTGCGGTACTGTGGTAGCTACAGTGCCCGGAAAAAGCTTGTGCATCAGTAAGTCAAGACGTAGTTTTTCATAATGAAATTTCATATTAAAATTAATTCATACGAATATATCCAGTCACTTTCAACTTAACATGAATGTTCATGAAGGCTGCACTTTTTTGAATTACTAAATTGGTCGTCTAACCCAGTTAATATTTTAAGCTTTCATCAAATGCAAAAGCACCCTAAGAGTCGAAAGATTGTCTGTAAATGAAGCTCTTTATGCACCGAGTGTGATGAAAAATAAATGAAAGAATTTATTACCAGTAACAATACCTGAAAGGTTTTCAGCAGCAAACCTGAGGCAAGCAGCCTTTAGTTCCATGGCATGAAAACGATCAGCCAATGCAAGAGTGCCAGCAACAGAGTTAACAGATATATCCTTGCACAGGTAAGACTCACACATCAACCGCAGCCTTGCCAAGCCATACTTGTCTGCTGCAGCTAACAATTTTGCGGCCAATGTGTCTGACACCGAAATTCCTGGAGACCCGGATCCAACAGGGACATCATCTTCATCTAGAGTGTCTTTGTAAATAAAATGCAGCATTGCCTAATAAATACATAGGATAAAAGAATAAAGATATAACCATGCAAAAATACAAGAATCAACTAAGGGCTCATTTGGATGCATTAAGTTTGAAAATCTGTTTCAAATGATGAAGAAATCCATTATTCATTATTTGGTTGTGCAAAATTTGAAATCAATATAAAATTTTCAATTCTACAATTAGCTTCAAAATCGCCAAAATGAAACAAAGTAAAATTATCACTTTCAAAAACACATTTTTTGTCTGCAAGCACCCAAATGAGCCTTAAGGTGAAAACTAACCAAAACAATGGCAATCCTCACCTTAAATACCTTTGGCTCTAAATCTGTAATAACTATCTCACTAAGAGCCTCATCAGGCCCATCAAAAAACATACTTCTAAAGATAGGAGAACGAGCAGCCAAAACAAGCTTGTGAGCATGAATTTTTTCCCCAGCCACATCAAAAATGACATCTGAACTTTCTTGCTTTTCCAGAAGCAATCCAAAATGCAGCCCCATATCAGACTCAGGAACCTGTATAGAGTGTAACCTAGGACAATCCATTACTGAGACCACAACGCCAACAGTGCAATTTATTTTCAAGCAATCATCCTTGAGGTAATCTGATGTCTCCAGTGCAGCTCGTCTGAAAAAGCGTTTATAA
>JXCR01135628.1:104107-117363 GCA_002079205.1 Phalaenopsis hybrid cultivar | reverse complement strand
CGAGTGAGCTCTGGGCTCGCTCGTGTTCAACCACAGTAAAAAAGATTACTGTTCGTGTTCGGTTCGTTTAAATTTCAAACACAAAAAAGTATGTTCGTGTTAGGGTCGTTTGCTTAGCGAGCCAAACACGAGCTGTTTGCGAACATNCATTTATACCAAGCTGAGTTCCAAATCCATAGAAGTAATAAAAACCCACTCTTTAAAAACAAAATGGCTTCTTAACCCGCACACCTAAAACATGGCCATTCTCTCACACAAAAACTTGAAGAATCCCCCCAACAAAATATGGATTCCAAATTGAAAGTTTCATCTCTCTTGGCAACATGAAAACTTTCAGTTCGAATTTGGAAGATAGTGAAGAGGAAGCACCAGATGCTGTGATCAGTTGGGGATCGGAAACCGAGATATCCATTAGTAGGGCGTGAGACCCTCCAGAGCTACAACATCGAGAGAAAGAAGCAGTTATATCAGGCTCGAATTGGGAAGACGACAAAGAATACCAAGCAAGGGCGTAAGAAGTCTTTCACTCAAAGGAAACAAAAAGCAGATCACGAGTAGGACCCTGCGATCCGCGTTTAATACAAAATAACAAACGACGTTTTCCAAAACGCAACATTCAAACAGTTGGCTGCCAAAACACAATATTCAAACAATCTGAACCCCCTACACCATCGAGAGAAAGAAGCAGTTATGAATTGGGAAGACAACAAAGAATACCAAGCAAGGGCGTAAGAAGTCTTTCACTCAAAGGAAACGAAAAGCAGATCACGAGTAGGACCCTGCGATCCGCGTTTAATACAAAATAACAAACGACGTTTTCCAAAACGCAACATTGAAACAGTTGGCCGCCAAACCCCCAACACACCTTAAGTAACCAGAAACCTTAAAAGCTAGAATGTCACCATTACATGGCACGTCGTAATTTATCCATGATTAAATTGTTGAAAACATGAGTGATTACTTTAAATTTAGGTGGAAAGATAAAAAGTATTCTGATCGCACTGTACTGCAATTTGGGATGTAAACGAGCCAAACGCGAGTGAGCTCTGGGCTCGCTCGTGTTCAACCACAGTAAAAAAGATTACTGTTCGTGTTCGGTTCGTTTAAATTTCAAACACAAAAAAGCATGTTCGTGTTAGGGTCGTTTGCTTAGCGAGCCAAACACGAGCTGTTTGCGAACAAAGAGTTGTTTTAACTCTAATCACGCAACTATAATGTTAAGGGTTGAGACAAGATTTAAATTTTATTGTTTAGATTAATACATCATTTAAATATAACTTAATATATTTTTTATTTTATTTTTGTAATTAATAATTTTAAATGATTATAAATATTTGTAGCACTGTAGCCAATTAAATTTTTTGAAAGTACTACTCATAATATATATATAATGAGTAGTATTTTCAAGTCAAAACGACCGAACACGAACGAACAAATCTTTGTTTGTGTTCGACCTGTTTACATATTGAGCATAAAAAAGGTGTTCGTGTTCGACACATACAATAGTAATCTGCTGGTGTTTGTAATGATATTGTACTGCAATACCACTACAATAATACCATATACTACTAATCAGCACTTACGATTTTTCGACGCAAGACAAAAGAAAAATTTAAAAGACAACCCAAAACAAAAACATGAAAACTTTTAGTTTGAATTTATAAGACACTGAAGAGGAAGCACCAGATGCTGTGGTCAGTTGGGGATCGAAAACCGAGATATCCATTAGTAGGGCGGGAGACTCTCCAGAGCTATGCCATCGAGAGAAAGAAGCAGTTATATCAGGCTCGAATTGGGAAGACGACAAAGAATACCAAGGGAGGGCGTAAGAAGTCTTTCACTCAAAGGAAACAAAAAGCAGATCACGAGTAGGACCCCGCGATCCGCGTTTAATACAAAATAACAAACGACGTTTTCCAAAACGCAACATTCAAACAGTCGACCGCCAAAACACAATATTCAAACAATCTGAACACACCTTAAGTAACCACAAACCTTGAAAGCTAGAATGTCACCCTTACATGACACGTCGTAATTTATCCATGATTAAATTGTTGAAAACATGAGTAATTACTTTAAATTTAGGTGAAAAGATAAAAAGTATTCTGATCGCACTGTACTGCAATTAGGGATGTAAACGAGCCGAACACGAGCGAGCTCTGGGCTCGCTCGTGTTCAACCATAGTAAAAAATATCACTGTTCGTGTTCGGTTCGTTTAAATTTCAAACACAAAAAAGTATGTTCGNTTAAAGACAAAACTCTGATCTTAATCGAGAGTTTTCTTAGGTGACTTCGGTTGTCTAAGATGTAATTAACTAGAAGGGCTTGTCTCTATAGGGAATTAAGAACCCAGATTAATCTAAACTCTGTCTAATCTGTGTATTAGATAGGGGAATTTGTCGGCTATAAATTCGCAGACCAAAATAAAGTCATAAACTTTTAAGTTTAGATAATTAAGCCTACTAATAAGTGATATGTTCATCCTTCGAGATGATATATCATTTATGGTATCGTACTCAGTTATTTAAACAATTAGATATATGAGATCTATATGATCTCATCATTTTCAAAAATAATAGAAATATATCATTTTCATAAAATTAAAATTACATTACATTACATTTTATACTAAATTTAAATTTTAAAATCTTACTTCAAAAAAAAATATAGCCGACAGAGGCGTACGCCTTGCCTGAATTGC
Organism: Phalaenopsis hybrid cultivar; assembly: GCA_002079205.1. Taxonomy (NCBI): domain Eukaryota; kingdom Viridiplantae; phylum Streptophyta; class Magnoliopsida; order Asparagales; family Orchidaceae; genus Phalaenopsis; species Phalaenopsis hybrid cultivar. The sequence goes on along the minus strand of JXCR01135628.1, from coordinate 114,661 downwards.
ATGAGGCATACATCTCAGAGATGTTGAGGCGCACCTAATTGTGTGCTTCGCCTCAAATTCAATCAAGCATTTATCGTATTTGAAATTAGATATTTACTTAAACCTGAAAGCCTCTTATCTTGTACAATTTCATTCGAACCCGCAAGCCTCCATCTCCCTCTCACACTAGGAGCCTGGGACTACCGCCTGCTGCACCAAACAAAGTAGTTGCCTAATCCGCTTGTCGTCATCGACGCCACCAGTTGCTTCTACTATAAGTTGTTGCATCTGCAGCTTGGTGTTGCACCTGCTCCCACCACACTATAGCATTCCCTAGTCTTGGCACCGCCATCTACTGCACCAGTCAACACCACTGCCACTATCGCCTGATCCTGGTATCACTGGNAATACTAAATATAATATTTTTCTGATGATGACTAAAAGTAGGGTACAAATATGGTCCCTTACAAAGGAAAAAGGTCCTTAATATGTAAGCTTTGGGCTGAATTTTCAACCTTATGAACTTTCGGAAAATGCCTTGTTCAAGTCACAAATCTATAAATGTCAATAAACCTAAACATGCATACGTTACATATTCTAAGGCTAAAATTAGTTATTTCATATCAAGTAATAAATAAAATAAGTAAAAAAAATATTTTAAAAAATAGTCTCTTATATGATTAGACATTGAGCATATTTTTGAAGTTTCCTTCACTTAATTTACCTCACTTGTTATTATGCCTGTTACTCTTCAAATAATTTCACTTTACAATTATAGGTATTCCACTAGACTAATGTATGATCGCTTTTTTAACTCTTATGTCCAAGTAATGATTAGTATATCACATTGCCTTAATTCCTCGTATATTTAATTTAGATTAAAATTGCTTATCTAACTTGATATTACTCTGACTGTTTATTCATGTAGAGGTAAAAATAAGATTATCGGAATTTGAACAAGTTACTCAATTGATGCTAATTTTGATTGTACATAAAAAGCATAATGAAATAGATTACAAGATAAAAGTTTATTGCTATGGTTGTGCTTGATAAACCTTAAGATTTTTTGTGGTTAAATGAATAAAAAATTTTAAAATGCATCCACTCCATTGATATGTCAATCACTAGATCTATGTGAGTTAGAAATTATGTTATATAAAAAGTTTAAGTCATTCAGATGCTTAACATATAAATTTCTCTAATCTGACAAACAAAGTTCCAAAATGAATGTTGGTCATATATTCAGTCAAATAAATTATAAGCATCTCCGTTACGCCTTATGTTTGACTACAAGGGGTTATCATGGAACCCGGCATCATGAAAGATTCATATTGGATGAAGAGAAATAAAAAAAGTCTATAAATGAGGAAAACACCATCTATGGAGATTGAGAGAATCATTAGAAAATAATGAAACCTCTAGCAAGTTTACAAAGTCGAATATTTTTCAATTCCTGTCTTCAGCAAACATGCTATTTACTATTTCGAACTTAACAATTTCTACTTCATTTTAGTTTCTCAGTGGTCTACGTTTGACTTTTAAAAAGGGTGTCTTTAAATAAAGGGATCTCAAAGTCAAAATTGAAGTGACTAAGGTAATTAGATATGTTTACTCCTTATTTTAACACACTTGTCTCTCTTCTATTATCAACTATTTGATTATAAAAAGTCAACAAAACGGCTGGATCAATTCGATGTAGCCCAATTATAGAGCTTACATCAGCTGGAATAAAAGATTGCTTCAATTATTCATCTTATAGAAAATTAAATTTTGAAAAATGAATTAACCACTAAAAGAATAAAAGTGAAAAATTACCCGGGGCTTGTTTGGGATCATTTTTTTTTCTTTTGTTTTTAGAAGAATGTTTATTTAGTGTGTTTTTTATATGTTTTCATGTTCTTTTTTAATAAACATATTTTGGAAAACACTCAAAATAATTTCTAGGTGTTCTCAGTGTTTTCAAAAATAACATCTTCATCAAACATACCAAACATGTTTTTCTTCGAATCAACACATAAATAAAACAAAATGAAAATAAAAATAAGAGACAAAGAACAAAAGTGATCCCAAACGGTCCGTAGGCAATTGAACCATTGAAAAATAAAAATGTAAATATTTGAAGGTAAAAAACAAATCGCTTGGGTGATTATTATTCAACAATATATACTTAAAAAGAAAAATGAAAACACATTTTCATGTTATAAAGCTATCAAATACACATTGTTTGGCCAAACTTGGTAACGCAGGAGCTTAATGGAAAAAAAAATACCATGGTAATGTAGCAGCTACAGTACCGCGGACATAGCAATCACGGAGGACAAGCCGAAATAATCGTGTTTTCCTTTCTTAGGCTTTATTTCCTATTATCCTTCGATCTTTTTTAGTCATTTCTTATATATGTATTGTATCAGGGTTTGGAAGTCATTTTTTCGAGTGTTTTGTTTAGGACAACAGTCGACGTCCATTCTTCTCCCTTCGAGAGTTGTATCCAATGGATTGGGTAGTGTTCACGGGGTGGTGATTATCTTCCACATATTGCTTCTGCATCCTCCTTCCCATCCATCCACATTTCGACTTGCTGTAGCCATCCCGGACGGCGAGGAGTAGCTGTCCTTGCTCGTTCCAGCACCCCCAGCTGTCCCAGCCATTCCTGCTAGCCTTCAACCCTCACAGCCGCCCCAAATCCCCTCTACCTTGCTTCTGCCACCCTCAAACAGCAAACTGTTGATGTTTGACCTGTTGTTCCTTGCTGTCCACCAGCCTACCTTGCTGTCTGTCCACCAGCCTGCCTTGCTGAAGACAGCAAGGTGTCTGCGCTTATCTTCCTGTCCTATTATTGTTTCTGCTCTGTACTGCACGCTGCCGCCCAGGAAAGCAAGCGACCAATGTTGTGTCGTTGTTTCCCGCCATCCAAACCCTCTGCCTTGCCGCCGCCTTTCCAAACCCCTGTTGATCGCCACCACCACCCCTAGATCCCACCCTAGTTTCATTATTTGAGTTGTGTCTATTGCTATTTCAGATTTTTGAATGCCGTGTCGGAGTATTTTCCTTGATTGTAGCCTCCTATTTGTTTTCGGTCATATTATATGTTTCTCATATTGTGGTTATGTTAACTACGGTATCATTTGAGCACCATCTAACAAAAAAGTAAAGCATCCCTAAGGTTAAGNAATATAACTTAATATATTTTTTATTTTATTTTTGTAATTAATAATTTTAAATGATTATAAATATTTGTAGCATTGTAGCCAATTAAATTTTTTGAAAGTACTATATATATATATATATATATATATATATATATATATATATATAGTAGTATTTTCAAGTCAAAACGACCGAACACGAACGAACAATTCTTTGTTCGTGTTCGACCTGTTTACATATTGAGCATAAAAAAAGCGTTCGTGTTCGACACATACGATAGTAACCTGATGGTATTTGTAATGATATTGTACTGCAATACCACCACAATAATATCATATACTACTAATCTGCACTTACAATTTTTTGACGCAATATTTTCTCGTCAACATGACAAAAGAAAAATTTAAAAGACAACCCAAAAAAAAACTTCCGCTTCATTTGCTCCTCACAGCATATTTATAAAGAAAATGAAATATTGATGAAAAAAATTATTTTGAATCAAAAAATAAAAAATAATAATAAATATCATTTCCATCAGTGTATTATTATCAAACCAAACATCCCCTCTCCTCTAAATGAAACCCACTACTTCCTAAGAAATAATATACTCCATGATTCATTATTTGATCAAACTATTAAGAAGCAAATCAAACCCTTAGGGAAAAAAAAAGACCCTCATAACCTATCACCATCACTTCTACAAAATGGGCAATTAACTCGAATCAAATTAAATANTGAGATTAACTGCAAACTAAAAAAATTATGGAAGGATGCCCAATTCCATATATTGGCCCATTCATAATAATACTCATAATAGATTTAAAAATGATAGATCCTATATCAATGGGTTTTTCTATTTGAATGCAATAATTCAAAATAGCACTTTCTTTGGCGACTCAACTAATCTTCATGGTAGGGAGTAATTTTTCAGAAATGAAGAAATTCCATTATTTCGATTTTGGATTAAGTAATAAAACAGAGAAACTAACATATCCTTCATCTCGCATTTCCCAAATATCACTTTCATTTGTCAGAAATTATAGACATCTTGCATCAAATCTCTCGTTGGGATAAAATTTTTATAATGACAGATTGAAACGTTTTCTATCATATATAACTCATTAATTCGTGCCAGAGTAAATGGTACAGCCTTACCTCTTACGAAGACAACTCCTTAGCTATTTGTATGTAAGTTAGCATAGAATTCCTTCACCACTGATACAACAACTGTAGCGGTAGTGTAGCACAAAACTTCCCATCATCCTTGTACAATGATTTTATCAATCGGAGAACTTGGATTAATCAATCCATGATTGACAAAGCCTCTCTCATCGATAAGCCTCTTCTTCTTTATGACTTTGTTGCATAATATCTGTGCGTCAAAATTGATAAACTTTCTTCTATTGAAAACTCCATACCTGGAAGTATTTCTGGAATTGAAGGCCATGAAATTCAAAAATAGGAATTTTCTGGTCGTCTAAGGCAGTTTTTAGGACTTTAAAAAAACTTTTCGACTGTTATTGAGGAGCGAAATCCTGCCAAAGTCTGCTAAAAACATCAAAACTACACGAAACTACTCGGACACTGCCGACGCTCACGATGGCACAGTCGGCACCATGGTCTTGGTAGCGAGCGCTGTCGATGCCAAAGGCCCAAAATCACGCCAAGTCATTTTTTTTTGTTCAATTCGATTCCAAATTTTTCTCTAATACCAATATTTTCCTTAATTTTTGATATATATAAATGTGTAGGATTATTATCTACTAATATAAAAACACTTATCAAATAAAATAGTAATACATAGATATATATATATATAATACGAAAGGATGGAAATTGGAGTGGCGGCTGGCTTTGCGGTTACTCTGCTAGGGTTTCCATGGATTTCCAGATTTTGTGGTTGCTAACTGGTTCTTTCCTTTCTTCTAGTGGCTTCTCTTTCTTCTGGGTCTTTTACTTGGTTTGGTTTTTTGGTTTTTTTCTTACCGGGAAACCTTTATTTGAATTGGTTACTATTCTATTGAATTTGTTTGGCTATGGCTGAGCTTAACAATATGGATTTATCTAACAATGTCCAATGGGCTAAGGCTACTTTTGCTGATGTGGTGGGTAAAGGAGCTACTACAGTTAAGGATTTTGATGACCTTGTTTTCCCCCAGAGCTACCATGAGGCGGCTGACCCATTAATAAAACCTCTGAGTAGGAAAAATGGGAAGGTGGCTATCATTTATAATGATTCAGAGATACAAAACTTGACTGAGGTTTGGAAATTTTCTCTCATTGGTAAATTCCAGATGGGACACCCAAAAATGGAAGCCATTATAAAATTCTTTGATGGCATTAAACTCAAAGGTGCTTGGAGGGTGGGTCTCATTGATGACAGGCTCATCATTATTAAACATTCAAGAGAAGATGATATGCTAGAGTTTTCTCCAAACATATTTTACAGATTGATGATATTACTATGAAGATCTTGAAATGGTCCACGAGTTTGACCCGAGCAAGGAGCTGCCTGTAGTTCCTATTTGGTTCAAACTCCCTGGGTTAAAGCTTCACTTCCTTAATCATAAAGTTCTATTTAATATTGGTCAAGCTCTGAGGAAACCTTTGAAGTTGGATGTCCCTACTTACAACCACTGTAGACCTTCAATAGCCAGAATATTAGTGGAAAGGGATATCACCCTTCCTGTTGTGGAGGAAATTTGGTTGGGGACTGAGCATAATGGCTATTGGCAAAGGATAGTTGCTGAACAGAAGCCATACATGTTTGGGCACAGTCATAACAAATGTTACAAAAGCCATCCCCATCTAAGAAGAACTGCTGGGGGGACTTCTAAGGGGGCAGATCATTTATCTGTTGATGTTGGGTATTTGAGAAAAGAGGAGTATGCTAATCCTTTGAATTAGGTGATAACCAAGGGCGGTGAGTATGATGGCCATCAGGTNCACAGTGATAACAAATGTTACAAAAGCCATCCCCATCTAAGAAGAACTGCTGGGGGGACTTCTAAGGGGGCATATCATTTATCTGTTGATGTTGGGTATTTGAGAAAAGAGGAGTATTCTAATCCTTTGAATTAGGTGATAACCAAGGGCAGTGAGTATGATGGCCATCAGGGCATCATCCCTTCCCGAGTTGAGAATGATGACCAGCTGGACCAGGAGGATGTAAATGCCAAGGCTTATGCTATTTCAGAAGCTGACCTTTCTGGTTACAACCAGATAATCAATGAAGTACTAAACACTGATTGGAATACTATTGAGTGGGATACTAATCAGGAATTAGGGGTTGAGGCTGCCCTTGGGGAACAACAGATTGACACATCATTAATTAAGGGGTTACAGACAGCCCTGGAGGATGAATGGATTGTCCAGAAAACTAAAAGAAAAAGGGTTTCCAAGTTTTAAATACTGAAAAGGGGGGAAGTTACATTCTAAGGGATAGAAAATCCCATAAAGAAGCTCTAGAGGATATGGCTAAAGCCAGAAGGAGGGGAAAATTATTATTTATTGGATGATGAAATTTCTATGTTGGAATGTTAGGGGATTGTCACATCCTAAATCCCTTAACAGAGTGATGGCCTTGAATAGGATGTATAAATTTTGGTTGATGGCTATTCCGGAGCCTATGGTCTCTAAAAATTCCCAGAGAATTGTAAATAAATTCCCTGGTTTTCTTTATGTCTCTAATTTGAATAACAAGATTTTGGTGTTACATAGGAAGGAGGTGTCTTGTTGTATACTGTGGGATCACCAACAATTCCTCCATATCAAGCTTCAACTTGGGAGTCAGACTGGTCTGGCTACTTTTATTTATGCTGGGTGCTTTCCTAGTGCTAGAGATGAGCTTTGGGAGAGTCTTAAAGCTATTAGTAGTTCTTGTAACTCTTCTTGTATGATTGGTGGTGACTTTAATTGTATTTCAGTACCTTCAGAAAAGTTGGGAGGTGCCCCCCCTGACCTCAACAAGATGAATTATTTCAATGATCAAAGCAACTTGGCTCANTATTTGTTTATTATTGTTGTATGAATTTTATTTTATATATGAAATTTATGTTTTGTTGTATCTTTCTCATGAGTAGTTTCCTTTATCTTTCTCTCTACTCTGAGATATGGTTAAATGAAGAGATAATTTGGATGTGCCAATGTTAAAATATAAAATAAATTGTAATGTTTTTTCAACTCTGCTATTAATTTACTTTTTGATCTGACCAATTGAATTGTTAAAATATGTGATGAAAAGTATGATCTGAGAAATAGAGTATAAGTTCTACAATAGAGTGAGAACCACATTTAAGTCCATGAAGAAGTATTTCGTTCATGGAATTAAGTGCAAATGAATCGGTAAATATACATTTTTGAGTGTAGAATTGGAGATTTTTATGGTGACAGACTAAAATCCCCAATTCAATTTTAGAGTTTAAGAACTAAAGCGAGAGTTAGCTTTCAGTGAAAGAGAATCGGGAGCTCTGGAGTGGGAGCCAGTATCCTCCTGCCTTAGCCACAAATTTAGCGACTAAACCTAAGATTTGTCAAAAATTTTCGACAACACCTAATCAAGATAGAGAATTAAAATTACTCCCATTTGGCACAATACAAATCTAATTTAACCAAAAACTCATTGTAGTGGGAAGATGTTTTTTCAAATTAAAAAACTTCATCACATAAACATAGTTTAGTAGTTACTTTTTTGTAAACTTTGCATTTAAATCTTGCTAGTAGTTAATAATTTAGTATTCAAAATTAGTGACAGTAATTTCATTGTATTTATGTGAATTTCCTACTTAATTTATCATTTCAAATTTAAACATTCCTTGTGGAATCAATATTTGGGACTTAATTAAAAGGTCTTACATTAATTGATGACGATACGTATACTTGCGTAGAATTCCAGCATTAAGTGCTTAATGTTATTATTCATAAAATACCACATCAAGTTGTAGGCACCGTTATAAAGCGAAGTTTGCTTTATAAATTTTACACAACTATATTTCATCAAGATCACCTAGTCACCCAATCTTTACTCCTTATTAGCAGTAAGACTTTGATGTAGAAGAAGAAGAAGAAGATGATGATGATGATGATGAGTGGTAATGTCTTCTTAGTCATACTCTTTTATTTATTTTATTGTTTGTTGCTTTTTTTGTTGTTATAGTTTAATTGTTAAGTGTGAAACTTTGATTTGCATTTAAATGAGGCGTTGTGAACTATAAACTATAGACATGTTGTAAAGTTGAAAATTATGTTAATACTATTATTTGTTTTTAGTACTTTATTTTATTTTTAAGTTGTAGTTAACTCTTTCTCAACAAACAATTTTATATATTATATGCTATTTAATGTTTCAAGTTTTGTAGTATTCATATTAGCACCTACAATATTTCAAAGTTAAATTTCAAAAATCAAAATCTTCAACAAGTAAGTCTTTTCTTTATGTATTAATTATTTTCTTNAGCATGACCTATGGTAATAGAGACTAACTTTGGATAACTATATTTATGTTCTTAAATATATAGTAAACTTAATAAAAATTTTCAGTAATAAAGGTTAGTATTAGAGATTAAGATATTTTGTATGAGAGAATAAGACTATGTTTTTCCATTGTAAGTAAAGGAATTTGCATTTTTGATATTAAGAATCTTAGAGTTTCATGTAAGAAGAAAAGAATAAAACCTTATGAAAAATATTTNAACATGACCTATGGTAATAGAGACTAACTTTGGATAACTATATTTATGTTCTTAAATATATAGTAAACTTAAGTAAAAATTTTCAGTAATAAAGGTTAGTATTAGAGATTAAGATATTTGTATGAGAGAATAAGACTATGTTTTTCCATTGTAAGTAAAGGAATTTGCATTTTTGAAGTATTGAGAATCTTAGAATTTCATGTAAGAAGAAAAGAATAAAACGTTATGAAAAATATTAAAAGCTAATATGAATTGATCATAGTGAAGGAATGTGAAAAGTTTTTAACTTTAAGAAGAGGATAGTGAAGTTCAAAATCATTAAAGGATATCCAAATATAGTAATGGTCACTTATAAAAAAAAAAGAAGAGAAAGAGAAGAAAGAAGAGAGAAAGAATTTAAAATTATCCTGAAAGAAAAGAAAATGAAAAGAAAAAGATGTGAGGAGAATTTTGAGGAGACGCCTGACCAAAAATTGGCTTCACTTAAATCAATATAATGAAGAAGGCTTGGCTACATGCTCTAAACATGTATTTAAATATTAGCATATTTAATAATAAAATTTTTATGAAGTTCTTTTTCATATGGATATTCTAAGTGGCTTTAATATGAAAATTTGCAATTTTCCTTAAAAAGAATAGAGAATCAGAAATCTTAGACTTGACTGCTATATATTCTTATACTCTTAGTATTAACTGGAGTTAGTTTAAATTTTTCTTAAGTTATGCTATTATATTTAGTATACCAAAATATGAAAATCTATAAGTTAAAACTTTTTCCATAAGATATATTTTTATGTATTGAAGGAGTTACTTGAAGATAAGTACCATTTAAGTTTGGGGATTTTCATGCACCAAAAATATATGCATTTTTAGACTTATATTTTATTCTCATTTTTAGCGATATTGTGCTTTAAAGGAAGGTTTTTTTTATGTTTTTGTTACAGGTTGATGATTTTTAGAACTTGAAGCAAAAAGGAGGCAAAAAAGATGGAATTTGGAGTCAAAATGGCATTTTAGGGGGAAAACTCAGTGTCGATGGCGCCAGCATGAATCAAGAGTCCATAACAGTGGTGGCGCCGATGACGACAAATTAGATGCTGATGACGCCATTTGAGTGATAGTACATAATTAAATTCAGACCACAAGCACCTACAATGTTGATCCCGAAAAAATACAGTTGTGTAAAAATTATAAAGTTGACTCCGCTATGTAACGGTGCCAAAAGCTTGATGCATTATTTATGATTAAGAATTTTAAGCAATTAATGTTAGGATTCTACGCAAGTATACGTATAGTAATCAAGTAATAAAAGATTTTCTATTTAAGCCTTAAATATCGATCCCACGGGGAAGGTTCAAATTTGAAACAATAAATTAACTAGGAAATTCACAGAAAGTAAAACAAAATTATTGTCACTAATTTTGAATATTGAGATATTATCAGAACTAAATTATTTAACAACTAGCAAAACTGAAATGCAAAGTTTAAACAGTAACTACTAAACTATTGAACTATGTTTATGTGATGAAGATTTCTTATGTGAAAAAGCATCTTTCCCACTACAATGGGATTTTGGTAAAATAGGATGAGATAAATGACCTTAATATGTATTGTGCCAAATAGGAAAAGTTTTAATTCTCTTCCCTGATGCAGTATTATAAAAAATTATTGGCTAATCCCAGGTTTAGTCCCTAAATCCGTGGCTGGGTTAGGAGGATACTGGCTCCCACTCTAGAGC
>JXCR01135628.1:82580-97286 GCA_002079205.1 Phalaenopsis hybrid cultivar | reverse complement strand
CTTACCGGGAAACCTTTATTTGAATTGGTTACTGTTCTATTGAATTTGTTTGGCTATGGCTGAGCTTAACAATATGGATTTATCTACCAATGTCCAATGGGCTAAGGCCACTTTTGCTGATGTGGTGGGTAAAGGAGCTACTACAGTTAAGGATTTTGATGACCTTGTTTTCCCCCAGAGCTACCATGAGGCGGCTGACCCATTAATAAAACCTCTGAGTAGGAAAAATGGGAAGGTGGCTATCATTTATAATGATTTAGAGATACAAAACCTGACTGAGGTTTCGAAATTTTCTCTCATTGGTAAATTCCAGATGGGACACCCAAAAATGGAAGCCATTATAAAATTCTTTGATGGCATTAAACTCAAAGGTGCTTGGAGGGTGGGTCTCATTGATGACAGGCACATCCTTATTAAACATTCAAGAGAAGATGACTATGCTAGAGTTTTCTCCAAACATATTTTACAGATTGATGGTATTACTATGAAGATCTTGAAATGGTCCACTGAGTTTGACCCGAGCAAGGAGCTGCCTGTAGTTCCTATTTGGTTCAAACTCCCTGGGTTAAAGCTTCACTTCTTTAATCATAAAGTTCTGTTTAATATTGGTCAAGCCCTGAGGAAACCTTTGAAGTTGGATGTCCCTACTTACAATCACTCTAGACCTTCAGTAGCCAGAATATTAGTAGAAAGGGATATCACCCTTCGTGTTGTGGAGGAAATTTGGTTGGGGACTGAGCATAATGGCTATTGGCAAAGGATAGTTGCTGAACAGAAGCCATACATGTTTGGGCACAGTCATAACAAATGTTACAAAAGCCATCCCCATCTAAGAAGAACTGCTGGGGGGACTTCTAAGGGGGCAGATCATTTATCTGTTGATGTTGGGTATTTGAGAAAAGAGGAGTATGCTAATCCTTTGAATTAGGTGATAACCAAGGGCGGTGAGTATGATGGCCATCAGGTCATCATCCCTTCCCGAGTTGAGAATGATGACCAGCTGGACCAGGAGGATGTAAATGCCAAGGCTTATGCTATTTCAAAAGCTGACCTTTCTGGTTACAACCAGATAATCAATGAAGTACTAAACACTGATTGGAATACTATTGAGTTGGATACTAATCAGGAATTAGGGGCTGAGGCTGCCCCGGGGGAACAACAGATTGACACATCATTAATTAAGGGGTTACAGACAGCCCTGGAGGATGAATGGATTGTCCAGAAAGGTAAGAAAAAGAAAAAGGGTTTCCAAGTTTTAAATACTGAAAAGGAGGGAAGTTACATTCTCAGGGATAGAAAATCTCATAAAGAAGCTCTAGAGGATATGGCTAAAGCCAGAAGGAGGGGAAAATCAGTATTTATTGGATGATGAAATTTCTATGCTGGAATGTTAGGGGATTGGCACATCCTAAATCCCTTAACAGACTGATGGCCTTGAATAGGATGTATAAATTTTGGTTGATGGCTATTCCGGAGCCTATGGTCTCTAAAAATTCCCAGAGAATTATAAATAAATTCCATGGTTTTCTTTATGTCTCTAATTTGAATAACAAGATTTTGGTGTTACATAGGAAGGAGGTGTCTTGCTGTATACTGTGGGATCACCAACAGTTCCTCCATATCAAGCTTCAAGTTGGGAGTCAGACTGGTCTGGCTACTTTTATTTATGCTGGGTGCTCTCCTAGTGCTAGAAAGGAGCTTTGGGAGAGTCTTAAAGCTATTAGTAGTTCTTGTAACTCTTTTTGTATGATTGGTGGTGACTTTTATTGTATTTCAGTACCTTCAAAAAAGTTGGGAGGTGCCCCCCTGACCTCAACAAGATGAATTATTTCAATGATCAAAGCAACTTGGCTGGTCTGTATGACCTTGGTTTTTCTGGTCCAAAATTTACCTGGAGGAGGGGTCAACTTTAGGGAAGGTTAGATAGAATTTTTGTGAATTCCATGTGGCTTAGTGAGTTCATTCACACTTCTGTGCAGCATCTCAGCATGACAGGATCAGATCATAGACCACTGCTTATGAAAATTTCTGCATCAAATGTTAAGCACAAGCCAAGTTTTAGATACCTCAACATGTGGTCTTCTCACAAAGACTTCCTTAATCAGGTCTAATTGGTTTGGAGGGATTGTCACCATTCCAACCCTCTGATTAAGTTATGGAAACTGCAAAAGAAGTTAGGCAAACATTTATCTAACTGAAATTGGAAAATAGTGGGAGACATCAACTTAAATGTAGTGGAGGCTGAAAAGTCAGTTGCTAATTTGGAAGCTAAATTAGAGATTAACCCTGATGTGGAGAAGGATCTGTTGATTGCAAATGAAAATTTGATGAATGCCATTTGATGCTGGAGGATTTCTTTGCCCAAAAGGCTGTTAAGACCAAATTTTGTGAAGGGGATAGAAACTCAAAATATTTTCATGCCTGGATCAAGTTTAGAAGAAAGTGCAACACAATACATAAGATTAAGGAGACTGATGGCAAGTGGCTCCATTCTGAAGATTTGATTGCTGCCAGTGCTGTTAACTGCTACTAAACACTTCTTAAACAACCTTCTGCTCGGAGGCCCTCCATCCAGCAGGAGTTGTTTTACAGGGATGAGAACTTCATGAGGGGACTGGATCTGACATCTATTCCTAGGGAAGAAGAAATTTGGTTGGCTTCCATTGATAGCTTCAAAGTTNTGCTCGGAGGCCCTCCATCCAGCAGGAGTTGTTTTACAGGGATGAGAACTTCATGAGGGGACTGGATCTGACGTCTATTACTAGGGAAGAGGAAATTTGGATGGCTTCCATTGATAGCTTCAAAGTTGCTGGTCCTGATGGATTTTGTGCTGATTTCTATAAGAAATCATGGAAGATCATTAAAGATGATATTATAAAGGCTGTTCAAGGTTTCTTCAGAGGTTTGGATCTTCCCAACTATTTTAAATGCTTCAACATAATTCTAATTCCCAAATCTTCTTCTGTTATCTCTTGGTATCTTTTCAGGCCCATCAACCTCACAAATGTGATATCTAAAATGATTAGTAAAGTGATATCAAACAGACTCCAACCCCTCCTTCCCAAGCTTATTTGTGAGAACTAGTCAGCTTTCATTAAAGGGAGAAGCATTGTATAGAATGTTCTGCTTGCCCAAGAACTGGTGTTCGTTCTGGACAAGCAGTGCAGAGGGGAGAACCTAATAATGAAATTGGATATTAGGAAGGCATACGACAANACTGGTGTTGGATCTGGACAAGCAATGCAGAGGGGGGAACCTAATAATGAAATTGGATATTAGGAAGGCATACGACACCATCAACTGGGATTTCATTGAGGAAGTGTTGTATGCTAAGGGATTTAATGAACAATTTATCTTGCTGAGACATAGATGGCTAAGAAACAACAATCAATCTTTGTTTATAAATGGCAAATCTCATGGTTTCTTCACCTCATCTAGAGGAATCAATCAAGGTGACCCACTGTCTCCAACTATCTTCATCATTGCTTTTGATTTCTTCTCTAAAATGTTGAATTATCTCATGGTTTCATCCCCTCATACACTCTACAGTCATAGATCTAACATTGCGGTGAATCATTTAGCATTTGCTGATGATGTTATTATCTTTGCCAAAGAAACCAAACCAGCTGTTAAATTGGTTCTTCAATGCCTGGATAAGTTCTAGNATGAGGCGGCTGACCCATTAATAAAACCTCTGAGTAGGAAAAATGGGAAGGTGGCTATCATTTATAATGATTTAGAGATACAAAACCTGACTGAGGTTTCGAAATTTTCTCTCATTGGTAAATTCCAGATGGGACACCCAAAAATGGAAGCCATTATAAAATTCTTTGATGGCATTAAACTCAAAGGTGCTTGGAGGGTGGGTCTCATTGATGACAGGCACATCCTTATTAAACATTCAAGAGAAGATGACTATGCTAGAGTTTTCTCCAAACAGATTTTACAGATTGATGGTATTACTATGAAGATCTTGAAATGGTCCACTGAGTTTGACCCGAGCAAGGAGCTGCCTGTAGTTCCTATTTGGTTCAAACTCCCTGGGTTAAAGCTTCACTTCTTTAATCATAAAGTTCTGTTTAATATTGGTCAAGCCCTGAGGAAACCTTTGAAGTTGGATGTCCCTACTTACAATCACTCTAGACCTTCAGTAGCCAGAATATTAGTAGAAAGGGATATCACCCTTCCTGTTGTGGAGGAAATTTGGTTGGGGACTGAGCATAATGGCTATTGGCAAAGGATAGTTGCTGAACAGAAGCCATACTACTGTTTCCATTGCAGCATGTTTGGGCACACTGATAACAAATGTTACAAAAGCCATCCCCATCTCAGAAGAACTGCTGGGGGGACTTCTAAGGGGGCAGATCATTTATCTGTTGATGTTGGGCTTTTGAGAAAAGAGGATTATGCTAATCCTTTGAATCAGGTGATAACCAAGGGCAGTGAGGATGATGGCCATCAGGGCATCATCCCTTCCCAAGTTGAGAATGATGACCAGCTGGACCAGCAGGATGTAAATGCCAAGGCTTATGCTATTTCAGAAGCTGACCTTTCTGGTTACAACCAGACAATCAATGAAGTACTAAACACTGATTGGAATACTATTGAGGGGGATACTAATCAGGAATTAGGGGCTGAGGCTGCCCTGGGGGAACAACAGATTGACACAACATTAATTAAGGGGTTACAGACAGCCCTGGAGGATGAATGGATTGTCCAGAAAGCTAAGAAAAAGAAAAAGGGTTTCCAAGTTTTAAATACTGAAAAGGGGGGAAGTTACATTCTCAGGGATAGAAAATCTCATAAAGAAGCTCTAGAGGATATGGCTAAAGCCAGAAGGAGGGGAAAATCAGTATCTATTGGATGATGAACTTTCTCTGTTGGAATGTTAGGGGATTGGCACATCCTAAATCCCTTAACAGACTGATGGCCTTGAATAGGATGTATAAATTTTGGTTGATGGCTATTCTGGAGCCTATGGTCTCTAAAAATTCCCAGAGAATTATAAATAAATTCCCTGGTTTTCTTTATGTCTCTAATTTGAATAACAAGATTTGGGTGTTACATAGGAAGGAGGTGTCTTGCAGTATACTGTGGGATCACCAACAATTCCTCCATATCAAGCTTCAAGTTGGGAGTCAGACTGGTCTGGCTACTTTTGTTTATGCTGGGTGCTCTCCTAGTGCTAGAAAGGAGCTTTGGGAGAGTCTTAAAGCTATTAGTAGTTCTTGTAACTCTTTTTGTATGATTGGTGGTGACTTTTATTGTATTTCAGTACCTTCAAAAAAGTTGGGAGGTGCCCCCCTGACCTCAACAAGATGAATTATTTCAATGATCAAAGCAACTTGGCTGGTCTGTATGACCTTGGTTATTCTGGTCCAAATTTTACCTGGAGGAGGGGTCAACTTTGGGAAAGGTTAGATAGAATTTTTGTGAATTCCATGTGGCTTAGTGAGTTCATTCACACTTCTGTGCAGCATCTCAGCATGACAGGATCAGATCATAGACCACTGCTTATGAAAATTTCTGCATCAAATGTTAAGCACAAGCCAAGTTTTAGATACCTCAACATGTGGTCTTCCCACAAAGACTTCCTTAATCAGGTCTCATTGGTTTGGAGGGATTGTCACCATTCCAACCCTCTGATTAAGTTATGGCAACTGCAAAAGAAGTTAGGCAGACATTTATCTAACTGGAATTGGAAAACAGTGGGAGACATCAACTTAAATGTAGTGGAGGCTGAAAAGTCAGTTGCTAATTTGGAAGCTGAATTAGAGATTAACCCTGATGTGGAGAAGGATCTATTGATTGCAAATGAAAATTTGATGAATGCCATCTGTATGCAGGAGGATTTCTTTGCCCAAAAGGCTGCTAAGACCAGATTTTGTGAAGGGGATAGAAACTCAAAATATTTTCATGCCTGGATCAAGTTTAGAAGAAAGTGCAACACAATACATAAGATTAAGGAGACTGATGGCAAGTGGCTCCATTCTGAAGATTTGATTGCTGCCAGTGCTGTTAACTACTACCAAACACTCTTTAAACAACCTTCTGCTCTTAGGCCCTCCATCCAGCAGGAGTTGTTTTGCAGGGATGAGAACTTCATGAGGGGACTGGATCTGACATCTATTCCTGGGGAAGAGGAAATTTGGTCTGCTCTGGCTTCCATTGATAGCTCCAAAGTTGCTGGTCCTGATGGATTTTCTGCTGATTTCTATAAGAAATCATGGAAGATCATTAAAGATGATATTATAAAGGCTGTCCAAGGTTTCTTCAGAGGTTTGGATCTTCCCAACTATTTTAAATGCTCCAACATAACTCTAATTCCCAAATCTTCTTCTGCTATCTCTTGGGATCTTTTCAGGCCCATCAACCTCACAAATGTGATATCTAAAATGTTTAGTAAAGTGATCTCAAACAGACTCCAACCCCTCCTTCCCAAGCTTATTTGTGAGAACCAGTCAGCTTTCATTAAAGGGAGAAGCATTGTAGAGAATGTTCTGCTTGCCCAAGAACTGGTGTTGGATCTGGACAAGCAATGCAGAGGGGGGAACCTAATAATGAAATTGGATATTAGGAAGGCATATGACACCATCAACTGGGATTTCATTGAGGAAGTGTTGTATGCTAAGGGATTTAATGAACAATTTATCTTGCTGATACATAGATGGCTAAGAAACAACTCTCAATCTGTGTTTATAAATGGTAAATCTCATGGTTTCTTCACCTCATCTAGAGGAATCAAGCAAGGTGACCCACTGTCTCCAACTATCTTCATCATTGCTTTTGATTTCTTCTCTAAAATGTTGAATCAGCTCATGGTTTCATCCCCTCATACACTCTACAGTCATAGATCTAACATTGCTGTGAATCATTTAGCATTTGCTGATGATGTTATTATCTTTGCCAAAGCAACCAAACCAGCTGTTAAATTGGTTCTTCAATGCCTGGAGAAGTTCCAGCAATGTTCTGGTATGCAATTCCATACTAAGAAATGTCTTTTGGTGTTTAGCAAAAAAGTTAAACCTGAAATTAAGCATTGGACTACTGACCTTAGTGGCTTCAAGACCAGCTCTCTGCCTTTAAAATACCTAGGTACTTTGCTTGTGAAGGGGAAAACAAGACAAGTTCAATTTGATGACTGTATCACCAAAATTCAGGATAAACTAAACTGCTGGGCAAATTCATTCCTTTCCAATGGGGGTAGAGTTACTCTTCTAAATAGTGTCTTGACAGCTCTTCCATCCTATATCTCCCAGGTTTCTGTAATGAAAAAGTCAACACAGTTAACTCTGGAAAGAATGTTTAATAGATTTCTGTGGGCAGGTCAGAGGAAGCAAATGCATTGGACCAGTTGGCAAAAGCTGTGTGGAAGCACTAGTGCTGGTGGGCTGGGTTTCAAAAGCCTCATACAGATCTCTCAAATCAATTTTTGTAAGCTTTGGTTGATGTTCAGAGCTCAGAGTTCTCTTTGGGCTAAATTTTTGAAGGGCAAATACTGTAGAGAGGTGCACCCCTCCCTTGTTAATAAAAGACTTGGGGATTCCAGGGCCTGGACCAATATGCTAAAAGTAAGATCTCAGGCTGAAAACCTATTCATCTGGAAAATTGGAGAGGGCAAGCTTAATATTTGGCTGGATAATTGGACTGGTGAGGGTTTAATCAACACTTCATCTAACCCTCAATTTAATCCTGCAACTCAGGTGGCTGAATTATGGTTCAATGGTGATTGGAATCAGCAAGCTTTACAGAATATACTGGATAACAAAACTTTACAGAAGGTTATGAAAAGCAGCATTGATAGAGAAAGTAAAGATATCCTGATTGTGAAAAAGAAGGTGTCCCAGTCTTTATCTGCAGCCATTGCTAACTTCTGTTTTCCTCAACATAGAGTCAGCTGGAGTAAATGTGTGTGGAATAAATTCCTATCCCCTTCAATGTCATTTTTCTCTTGGAGATTACTCCATGGCTTTCTGCCCACAGATGATATACTAAAATTAAAAGGTTTGAGAGGTCCTTATAGATGTGGGTTATGTAAATCCCATGAGGAAACTATTAAGCACTTATTTTTCCAATGTTCCACAGTTAAATAGGTTTGGAACTGTTTAATTCCCAAGCTGAAGTTAGAAACTATTCAATTGTCATGGAATGATTTCTGCCTCAGCTGGAAGGACTGGCAGGACCAAGACTTACCCCCAATTCCTTGTATATCTGCTTAGTTTATATGGATGGCTAGGAACAAGATTAAATATGAAGACATCTAGGTGGCAGCTGCTACCATTGCTACCAATTGCATCAGCTACCTGCAGAAATTATATTGTCATGGGAAGCTTCCTGATATCCTTCAGAGTACATCCCATAGTCTTCCCAAAAAAGTCAAGTATGCACTCATCCATTGGATTCCTCCACCAAAGGGGGAATTTAAAGTTAACACAGATGGTAGCTTTTCTAATCCTTATGCTGGTATTGGAGGGGTGTTCAGAAATAATAATGGAAAGTTTTTACTCTACTTTCATTCTCCTATTATTGCTAGGGACCCTCTGGAGGCTGAAACAGTGACTATTTTTTGGGCTATGTTTATGGCCCAAAAGTGTAGCTTCACCTCACTTATCTTAGAATCTGACTCTAGGGTCCTTATTGATATTATTGAAGGGAGGTTACCTACTCCTTGGTACCTGNACTGGATAACAAAACTTTACAGAAGGTTATGAAAAGCAGCATTGATAGAGAAAGTAAAGATATCCTGATTGTCAAAAAGAAGGTGTCCAAGTCTTTATCTACAGCCATTGCTAACTTCTATTTTCCTCAACATAGAGTCAGCTAGAGTAAATGTGTGTGGAATAAATTCGTATCCCCTTCAATGTCATTTTTCTCTTAAAGATTACTCCATGGCTTTCTACCCACAGATGATATACTGAAATTAAAAGGTTTGAGAGGTCCTTCTAGATGCGGGTTATGTAAATCCCAAGAGGATACTATTCAGCACTTATTTTTCCAATGTTCCACAGTTAAACAGGTTTGGAACTGTTTAATTCCCAAACTGATGTTAGAAACTGTTCAATTGCCATGGAATGATTTCTGCCTCAGCTGGAAGGATTGGCAGGACCAAGGCTTACCCCCAATTCCTTGTATAACTGTTTAGTTTATATGGATGTCTAGGAACAAGATTAAATATGAAGACATCTAGGTGGCAGCTGCTACCATTGCTACCAACTGCATCAGCTACCTGCAGAAATTATATTGTCATGGGAAGCTTCCTGATATCCTTCACAGTACATCCCATAGTCTTACCAGAAAAATCAAGTATGCACTCATCCATTGGATTCCTCCACCAAAGGGGGAAATTAAAGTTAACACAGATGGTAGCTTTTCTAATCCTTATGCTGGTATTGGAAGGGTGTTTAGAAATAATAATGGAAAGTTTTTACTCTACGTTCATTCTCCTATTATTGCTAGGGACCCTCTGGAGGCTGAAACAATGACTATTTTTTAGGCTATGTTTGTGGCCCAAAAGTTTAGCTTCACCTCATTTATCTTAGAATCTGACTCCAGGGGTTCTTATTGATATTATTGAAGGGAGGTTACCTACTCCTTGGTACCTGTTGCAGTGGATTGGAAAGATCCACTCCTTGGGAGAGGGTATCAGATCCTCATACTCCCATATATTGAGAGAAGGTAATAGGTCTGCCGATTGGCTAGCTAAGGTTGGCCATCATTCTGAGCTCCGTGGGGTAGGCACTTCTACTACCCCCCAATTATAGTTATTGTTGAAAGGAGACATTGTTGCTCTTCTTTTCATTAGAGTTTTTTCTGTTTAAAGTTTTTGGGAAGGGACTTTTATGCTCCCTTCTCTTGTACCCACCTTTTCCTATTTAATGAAGTAGGAGCCATTGTCTCCTTTTATTATATATATATATATATATGGGTTGCCTCCCACAAAGCACTTGGTTTAACGTCGTCTACTTGACGTACAATTTATTTAGTTGGGTTAACTTAACATTAAAACTTATTTAAATTGTGGTATTTGCCCTTCATAATAATGTTTCAATCGATGCCCATTAACTTTAAGGATTTTTCCAGTTGTATGATCTTTAATAACAACAGTTCAATAATGATAGACTTTAATCACTTTAAATGGTCCTAATCATCTGAATTTTAGTTTTTCTGGAAATAATCTGAATCTTGTATTATATAATAAAACTTCTTGTCCACGTTCAAACTTCTTTTAAATAATCTTCCAATCATGCCATATTTTCATTTTTCTTTATAGGTTTTGTATTATCATATGCTTCCTTTCTAATCTCCTCAAGTTCATTGAGTTGTAATATTTTTTTCTCACCAACATCTTTTAGATTAAAATTAATTTCCTTAATACCACAAAATGCTTTATGTTCCAAATATACTGGTAAATAACATGTTTTTCCAAAAATAAGTCTATATGGGGACATTCCTATAAGAGTCTTATAAATAGTTCTATATGCCCACAATGCAGTATCTAGTTTAATAGACCAATCTAATTTATTAGGATTTACAGCTTTTTCTAAAATTCATTTTATCTCACGATTCGATATTTCTATTAGACCGCTAGTCTGAGGATGATAAACAGTAGAGAATCTATGCATAATATCATATTTCTTAATCGAATTTTTTATTCTCTTATTCTTAAAATGAGATCCTTCATCCGTAATAATTACTCTCGGCATTCCATATCTTGCAAAAATATTTTTAATTAAAAATTTAGAAACACTCTGAGCATCACATCTAGATACAACAATACCTTCAATCCATTTGGATATATAATCAACATCAAGTAATAAATATAAATTTCCAAATGAGAGAATAACTGGTCCCATAAATTCTAATCCCCATACATAAAAAAATTCAACTTCAAATGTGTAGGTTAGATGCATTTCATTTCTTCTAGAAATATTTCCTGCCTGCTGANATATATATATATATATATATATATATATGGGTTGCCTCCCACAAAGCACTTGGTTTAACGTCGTCTACTCGACGTACCAT
Organism: Phalaenopsis hybrid cultivar; assembly: GCA_002079205.1. Taxonomy (NCBI): domain Eukaryota; kingdom Viridiplantae; phylum Streptophyta; class Magnoliopsida; order Asparagales; family Orchidaceae; genus Phalaenopsis; species Phalaenopsis hybrid cultivar. The sequence continues at coordinate 86,261 of JXCR01135628.1, read as the reverse complement.
TTGTTTAGTTGGGTTAACTTAACATTAAAACTTATTTAAATTGTGGTATGTGCTCTTCATAATAATGTTTCAATCGATGCCCATTAACTTTAAGGATTTTTCCAGTTGTATGATCTTTAATAACAACAGTTCAATAATGATAGACTTTAATCACTTTAAATGGTCCTAATCATCTGAATTTTAGTTTTTCTGGAAATAATCTGAATCTTGTATTATATAATAAAACTTCTTGTCCACGTTCAAACTTCTTTTTAATAATCTTCCAATCATGCCATATTTTCATTTTCTTTATAGGTTTTTGCATTATCATATGCTTCCTTTCTAATCTCCTCAAGTTCATTGAGTTGTAATATTTTTTTCTCACCAACATTTTTTAGATTAAAATTAATTTCCTTAATACCCCAAAATGCTTTATGTTCCAAATATACAGGTAAATAACATGTTTTTCCAAAAATAAGTCTATATGGGGACATTCCTATAAGAGTCTTATAAATAGTTCTATATGCCCACAATGCAGTATCTAGTTTAGTAGACCAATCTAATTTATTAGGATTTACAGCTTTTTCTAAAATTCATTTTATCTCACGATTTGATATTTCTGCTAGACCGCTAGTCTAAGGATGATAAACAGTAGAGAATCTATGCATATTATCATATTTCTTAATCAAATTTTTTATTCTCTTATTCCTAAAATGAGATCCTCCATCCGTAATAATTACTCTCGGCATTCCATATCTTGCAAAAATATTTTTAATTAAAAATTTAGAAACACTCTGAGCATCACATCTAGATACAACAATACCTTCAATCCATTTGGATATATAATCAACATCAAGTAATAAATATAAATTTCCAAATGAGGGAATAAATGGTCCCATAAATTCTAATCCCCATACATAAAAAATTTCAACTTCTAATGTGTAGGTTAGAAGCATTTCATTTCTTCTAGAAATATTTCCTGCCTGCTGACATCGATCGCATGTTTTAATATATTCATTAACATCTCTAAAAAGAGTAGGCCAATAAAATCTAACTTGCAAAATCATATATGTAGTTCTATTTGTTCCAAAATGTCCTCCAAATTCAGAATCATGACATCTTTCAATTATCTGTTGAGTTTTTTCATAAGGCACACACCTTCTAATAATTAAATCTTTACACTATTTATATAAATATGGGTCATCCCAAAAATAGAATTTTGAATCATAAATAAATTTCTTTAATTGTTTATTTTTAATATCGGGTGGTAGAATATCACTTACAATATAATTTATTATATCAACATACCATGATACATTCATATCATCAATATTATGTAACTGTTCATCAGGGAAATTTTCTAAAATTTTATTTGCAAAATTAGTTAATATTTCCCTTTCAAGTCTATATAAATGATCAGCTATTTGATTATCATTTCCCTTTCTATCAACTACGGTAAAATCAAACTATTACAATAGAAGTATCCACTAGTTAATCTTGGTTTAGCATCATTCTTTTGCATCAAGTATTTAATAGTAAAATGATCTGTATACATGACCAGAGAAAAATATGTTGAGATTTTCATACCTATATTATATTGTTTTTTATGGAATATTGCACTTTAAAGAAAAGTATTTTTGATGTTTTGTTGCAGGAATGATGAATTAGGGTCATTGGAGCTTTAAAGAAAGGTATTTTTGATGTTTTGTTGTAGGAATGATGAATTAGGGTCATTGGAGCAATAAGATGCAAAAAGGAGCGAAATTGGAGCGAAAAGGACCAAAATATGAGGAATTGAACTAGGGCGCCAACGACGCCATTGAACTCACCGACGGCGAGATTTTCCCGAGACTCCATAATTAATTCATTAAGAACGTTCGCCGACGGTGCCCTTGAGCCCGCCGACGGTGATCTCGGCGATTATAACCAATCAGGCTTTGGATAAGAACAATTTTTGAAGGGATGCTTAGGCATCTCTTGGAAAAGCTCATCCACAACTTTAAAAGAACATTTTGTCCGAAAATTGAGAAGAGGCTAGAGTTCCTGGAGGTTATAAAGGTTCCATTAGTGTTTGCTAGAGTGTAAAAACTGTGAGGAATTTTTCGAGAGATTGTAAGAGTTGAGGGAAAGTGAGAGATTTCTTCCTCTTTGCTGCTTTGAAGAGGAATTTTGTGTGCTGTAAGGAAAGGAAGAGATTCAGAGGAACTTCAAGGAGTTTTCTTGGGGAGAAATTAAAGTAAGTTATTTAGTTGTTGTAGTTTGTATGAATTTGATTTTATATATGAATTTCAAGTTTTATTGTATTTTTTTCATGAGATCTGAGTAGTTTTTGNTTTACACTATTTATATAAATATGGGTCATCCCAAAAATAGAATTTTGAATCATAAAAAAATTTCTTTAATTGTTTATTTTTAATATCGGGTGGTAGAATATCACTTATAATATAATTTACTATATCAGCATACCATGATACATTCATATCATCAATATTATATAACTGTTCATCAGGGAAATTTTCTAAAATTTTATTTGCAAAATTAGTTAATATTTCTCTTTCAAGTCTATATAAATGATCAGCTATTTGATTATCATTTCCCTTTCTATCAACTACGGTAAAATCAAACTATTACAATAGAAGTATCCACTAGTTAATCTTGATTTAGCATCATTCTTTTGCATCAAGTATTTAATAGTAAAATGATCTGTATGCATGACCAGAGAAAAATATGTTGAGATTTTCATACCTATATTATATTGTTTTTTATGATATTGCACCTTAAAGAAAGGTATTTTTGATGTTTTGTTGTAGGAATGATGAATTAGGGTCATTGGAGCAATAAGATGCAAAAAGAAGCAAAATTGGAGCGAAAAGAACCAAAATATGAGGAATTGAACTAGGGCGCCAACGACGCCATTGAACTCACCCACGACAAGATTTTCCCGAGACTATATAATTAATTCATTAAAAAGGTTTGCCAACGGCGCCCTTGAGCCTGCTGACGGTAATCTCGGCGATTATAACCAATCGGGCTTTGGATAAGAACAATTTTTGAAGGGATGCTTAGGCATCTCTTGGAAAAGCTCATCCACAACTTTAAAAGAACATTTTTTCCAAAAATTGAGAAGAGGCTAGAGTTCCTGGAGGTTATAAAGGTTTCATTAGTGTTTGCTAGAGTGTAAAAATTGTGAGGAATTTTTCGAGAGATTGTAAGAGTTGAGGGAAAGTGAGAGATTTCTTCCTCCTTGCCGCTTTGAAGAGGAATTTTGTGTGTTGTAAGGAAAGGAAGAGATTCAGAGGAAGTTCGAGGAGTTTTCTTGGGGAGAAATTAAAGTAAGTTATTTAGTTGTTGTAGTTTGTATGAATTTGATTTTATATATGAATTATAAGTTTTATTGTATTCTTTTCATGAGACCTGAGTAGTTTTTTATGTCTTTCTCCTTGTCTTGAGATTTGTGAAATGGTGATTTGAATTGGTGAAGCCATGAAAATTTTTAAGAAATTGTGGTGATATTTTCACTTTGATCTTAATTTACTTTCAATCTGGCTAATTGATTTTTTAAAATATGTTGAGTTTTACAATTAAAGTGAAGATTACATCCAAGATTCAGGGAGGTCAAAGCTTTTTGAAGTTGGGTGCAAATAAATAGGGAAATAATATTATCGGGCATAGAATTGGAGATTTTAGAGTGACAGACTAAAA
>JXCR01135628.1:47709-59139 GCA_002079205.1 Phalaenopsis hybrid cultivar | reverse complement strand
ATTGATTTCTACCAATTAACCCCTTTGTGTTTCAAACATCAAATAAATTGATTAAGATTAGAGGTTACCCATTTTCCCTCCTTGAATTAAGCCTAAATGTTAATTAAGGCAAAATTTCCAAAATTACACATTTGCCCCTAAGGCTCTAACACTTCATAATTTGTCAAATTCAACTCAAATGACTTTAAAATTTTTATCCTACCACATTCATGGGTCAATTGAGACATCAGAGGAGAAAATGTGATTTTTCAAAATTTAATTTAATTTATATAATTATTTTAATGCAAGAATCGGATTTATCAAAGAAAATTCCTAACTTGACCAAGGTAATATATAATCCTTTGAAATTTTTATTGGAGGTATACCTAAACCAAAGAAGCCTTTGAACCAAATTTCGTGATTTTTTAAATTCTCTGTGATTTATTAGAATNTAACACTTCATAATTTGTCAAATTCAATTCAAATGGCTTTAAAATTTTTATCCTACCTCATTCATGGGTCAAATGAGACATCAAAGGAGAAAATGTGATTTTTCAAAATTTAATTTAATTTATATAATTATTTTAATGCAAGAATAGGATTTTTCAAAGAAAAATCCTAACTTGACCAAGGTAAATTATAATCCTTTGAAATTTTTACTGGAGGTATACCTAAACTAAGGAAGCCTTTGAACCAAATTTCGTGATTTTTTAAATTCTCTGTGATTTATTAGAATTATTTTCATTTCTGGGATATTTAATAAAAATAAAATATTTTAGGTGGTGAAAATTAAGTTTTTTATTTTTGAAAAATCTCCCAAGGTTAGAGAACTCAGAGGAAAAAATTTTATATATTTTTTATTTTTCCTTGATTTATTGGAATTATTTTAGCAAAAACTCATTTTTAGCCTTTTTTAAAAAACATCATTTTTATNAATGTGATTTTTCAAAATTTAATTTAATTTATATAATTATTTTAATGCAAGAATAGGATTTTTCAAAGAAAAATCCTAACTTGACCAAGGTAAATTATAATCCTTTGAAATTTTTACTGGAGGTATACCTAAACTAAGGAAGCCTTTGAACCAAATTTCGTGATTTTTTAAATTCTCTGTGATTTATTAGAATTATTTTCATTTCTGGGATATTTAATAAAAATAAAATATTTTAGGTGGTGAAAATTAAGTTTTATATTTTTGAAAAATCTCCCAAAGGTTAGAGAACTCAAAGGAAAAAATTTTATATTTTTTATTATCTTTCCTTGATTTATTGGAATTATTTTAGCGAAAACTCATTTTTAGCCTTTTTTAAAAAACATTATTTTTATTTGAAATTAAATATCTTTATTTAGAAAATCAGGAAAAATATTCTAATTGTTCCTAAGTGATTGGTGAAAATAAATATCTTTATTTAGAAAATCAGGAAAAATATTCTAATTGTTCCTAAGTGATTATGAAATAATTTAGAACATTTCCATGAGTTTTATTATTCTTGGTGATTTTTATGAATTTTTAATTATTTAAATACTTAAAATAGGCCAAAAATTAAGTTTTTAATTATTTTATTTTTATAAAATATCCCTGATCACAGAGAACTCAAAAAACTAAGTTTCATAATCTTTTGAGTTATATTTTTTTTTTAAAAATCATTTAAATGTTAAGAGCGGTATTTATCTTTAAAAATAAATTTAAGTTATTAAATGAACTCAATATATTTTGAAACTTTTGTGATGAGTTCTCTGGATCATAAATCTCAATGAAGATAAAAAATCAAGTCATTTAAATATTTATATTTTTCAAAATTAATTATCTTTGTGATTTAGTATTTAAAAAATTTAAGGATGTTTTAAATGACTTGACCCATGAAATTATTTCCAAAGGTTTCTCTGGTCATGGTAGACCTTCCAAAATTTTCTTAGGATTTTATAATGAATATGCTAATTTCCATGATTATTTCAAGGAAATAATGTGAAATAACTTGAAAACTATGGATCTCTATATAAGAACCTATTCTGACTTTGGAATCTATATGGAAACAGTTCCTCCAACTCCGGGTCTCTCATCTCCTTTGACAGGATCAGAGCATCATAGATGCTTAGTCGGGCAGACAACTTCCTAAGATGAGCTAGCACGTTGTAATACTTTGTATGATCCTCCAATTTTGGCTTGGTTATGTGGTTCTTCCACTGGCGGAGGTGGGGGTATCTCTTCTTGAGTTATTATCTATTTTCCTTTATCTGTTGGAGCTGTTCTTGGTGGTAACACTTTCCCGCTCCTCAAGTTGACTTCTGTGATTTCTTCTTTTTGAGATATCATTCTTGAATCTTTCGGTGTCTTTCCTCTTTGTCGGTGAGATCTAAGTTGATGGTGAGCGGTGCACCATGATGTTCGAGAGTTGGCTCTTCATTATCAGTGCTGTGGTAGGCAATATCGTTGATGTCTTCTTTAGACTTAACAACAAGTTCATCGGACTCAAGTACGATTTGAGGGTCATTTTGAGGATTGAGATCGCAACTAGCTTGTTTATAATCAGTCACATTATTACCAGAAATAGTCAAAACGTAGCCGAAATTACAAACATTATATTCATAAGACCTCGGGGGACAAAAAGATAATCATACAAGGTCAAAGGTTCGGGGACTTTCTTCCCCGAATATGAGACAACCAATCTAGTAGAGGGAGCCCGTATCCTACCCCCCGTGCTATCAATCTTGGCAGTGGCGCTCCTCTTTTTCTTCTTCTTCATTCTGGATGATGACGGATTTTCTGGTGAAATCTTCATCTCGGGTTCGGTATGCTGCAGACTCTGAATGGAGGCTTATTTTGATGCAGACTATAGCTTGTTTAGTATCTTATTGGATGATCTGCTCCATACTTCATTTGATCCTTCCTTGTAATCTGTAAGACTGGATCTTGTTCAGTATCTTCTTGGATGATCTGCTCCATACCTCATTCCATTCTTCTTTGGTATTTGTAGAAGCTTGTTCATGAATCCTGTATCCGATTGAGGACCCTCTTGAGTTCATCCCAAGTTGTACTCCATCCATCTATTCTGACATATGGATCAATTGGGGAGATTGGTTTAGTTGAAACCATGTTTATGGAACCTTTTTCAGGTTCTCTCAAATATTTCTTTGGGATTGCTATATTCTCTTCCTTGAGGTTCTTCTCAAGCCAGTCTTTAAGGACGAAACACTTGTCTATAGTGTGCCCAAGCAATCGGTGGTACGAGCAATAATTTGGTTCATTCCTCTTATCCACCTCTTTAGGTTTCTTTGGATCAGGCAGTTTGAATTCTGGTTTCTTCATCAAGCTTTTGAATATTTTAGGTACAGCCTCATCTTTGAAGGAGTAAACAACTTTCTGTCGCTCTAACAAGGGTATTCTTTTACCTGTGTTTGAGGTGATCCCTCCTGAGACGGTCGTTGGTTGGATTGACTGCTCTGTTTCTGAGGGTACTGTGATGAAGACTGACGATGATCTTCTGCATATAACTTTTTGGTCAGCTTTCCTTTATCGGNGAGGAAAAATATTTAGGTGTTTCATCCTGCCAATTTTATTAGTTAAGGCTTACATTTGTGTGAAATGATCACTAGCTTGGAAGATATGCAGATTTAGGTCGTGACAAACGACAACCTCAAAATCCTAAGACAAGTTAGGGCTTATAATGTATAGCAAGGATATGCAAAGGCCTAAAGATAAGATGAGGATTTACGTTGCATAAGCAAGAAACCTCGAAGTCCTATGGCTTTGTTGTTTAAGTATAAGGAAGAAAGATTGGTTTAGCTGGGGAAGACAGGTTTTGCTGTTGAAGATGGTCGTGCTGCCCACCAAGCTAGCTCTAAGCTCCTGTCGCGATGAGTTTGAGTTATCTACTGTGTCAAGTTATAATATCAAATCAGGTGGCCCTATGGTTGAAGTTCTTTAAATTTTATGAGGGCATATTAAAGTTGATTAGAGCGACAACGGTTAGGATCCTACGGTTCCCTCGTTCCGGCATCACTATTTTCTATTGGATTCACTTAGTCCAAATTAACTTATCAAACCCAACTTAATGAGTCCCATAATTTCATTTAAACCGTGGGAAGACTCGTTAGAAACCGTAGGTTACCTTCTCCGAGGGATTCCCGATCATCCAATGGAGACTTTTTAATTTAGTTGAAGTTTTGGTTTTTGTGTGATGTTTGTGATTAAATTTTGAGTTGTTTTATATTTTGAATGTTGTGGCGGTGAATTTTATCTTGTTTGATTTTTTAATTTTGGTTTCGGATTATGGTTATGGTTGACATGCAAGTTTATATAGGTAAACGCAAGCATGAAACGTGTAAGGAAAAGGCAGAAGAAAGACGATACTATAAACTGTAAAAGCGTACCTGGCGAGTCTTCTCGTTCCACCACCTGAAACTTAAAATGCATGTTAAGGCAGTTTATGAAGAGCAGGAAAGGTAAAATTTTGGTAATTTTTCTAACCCTATGTCATATCTTGTTGAGTCCTTAAAAGTTTAATTAAGGATGATTTCATTGAGCGAAGCATATTAAGTTTTAATAGGCCTCTGAGGTATCCAACAAGTTAAGAGGGGGATGCAGGTCCATGCCTCTCTCTCACCAACCAGTGAAAGTCCTCGAGTTCATTTAAACTCATTATGTTGCTTAATGGTTCATCATGTAAATACCCTTATTACTCAGTGAACATTGATGTCTCAATTATCCCTAAGAATTAGGGTAACTATCACTTGCGATTTTAATTTGAAAATTATGTGGGTGAAGACCCTTAAAGAGGCAAGCTAGTGTAATTTGAACACTTAGCCAAATTTTAATCCTAAATGGGCTTAGTGGTGTTTCAAGGATGTTTGACTTATTTATATGTATTTCTCTAATCCTTTTTTTAGTCAATTTTGATTTAGCCTAAGTCACCACTAAGCCCGTAAGGCCTAGGTGAGTGTCTTAATTAGTTTTAAAAAGGGTTAAAATTTAGGTGTTCATGATTCATGATTTGGATTTTATTTGAAAATCAAAATAGGTGTATTAAATTGATTAGTTATTGACTTCAAAAATTCATACTNTGATGTTCCTGTAGCTGAGGTTCACATTTCATGCTATGGTTTCTCCACCTCAAAATATAGTCTGTCAAGGTTCCACTAGGCTTCTGCTTCTCCATCATTAGTTCTCCAGTAGACACATGATGTCGTGCCCCAGCAAATCTTTTCACAAATAACTGTTCCAACTCAGAAAATGTTTTAACTGAACTGTTAGGCAAGTCAGTGTAGCAGTCGAAAGTAATTCCTGACAAGCTGCTAACGAACTGCTGACAAAGTAGAGCTTTGTTATTCCTCGTGTTTCCACAATTGGCTCAAAAATGTGCTATGTGCTGTCTGGGATTTCCAGTCCCATCAAATATCTTGAAGTTTGAGGTCACAAAGCCCTTGGGGAAAGACACGGCATCAAATTCTTCCAGATAAGGTCTACCCTTTAAAATTGATGCACCGCCCTTGGATTAGGCTAAGGCATCCCGTACTCGTTCAACCATTTGCTTAAACTTTTCTTCTGACATGGCACTTGAAGGAAAATCCTTCTTGGGTTGTTCTTCTTTATCTGTCGAAGTAGGATCCCTTCTTTCATCTACGATGTGTATGATTTTTGGCTGGTTAATTTTTGGAGAAGCCAATCTTGGTGCTTGTAATTTCCCCTGAATGGTGGCCATGTCGGTCATAGCTGCAGTTATCTCCTCTAATCTTTTCTCCAGTAGAACAACTTGTTCATCCCTGAGGAGGATAACCCTATGCAGCTCATCTACGATTTTTTTTCTGTGTGAGGTTGAGCCTCGTGCGTAGATGTGGTAGCTCTGGTTTCAATTACAGGGACATCCATGAAATCTTTGTCCAAGTAATCATTGTAATCAAAATCTTCATTGTCATTATCGACAGAAACTCCGTGTTCTCGGGCCAACTCAAAAATCTTAATCCTGAGTTTCTCAACTTTTTCTTCAATTATCGATTCTTTGATTGTTTTAAGATCTGGAGGACCCTGATGGAAATCCTCAACTTGTTCCTCCATCTTGCAAGCTATTGTCGCGACAATGTCGGATATTTTAGGTACTGATTTTGCTTTCTGTCTTGCAGGCTCACTGAACTGTATCAGTGCAGCGACCTTAGGTACCCATACCTTCTTCTTTTTTGATGGTGATGCCTCAGGACGAGGCGTCTTAGTAGAGACATCAGTATGTTGAGGGAAAGTATGCTCCCTGTGGTGTAGACCGACTACAGTGTCAGGTAATTGTCTTGTCTTTCTTTCCATGATTGTAGGAATAATGGGTAAACTTCTCAGAGATAGTCTTGACTTAATCGGCCGGCGACCTAAGGTTTTGGTGGTGGTATGATTGGTGGTGACCATAACAGTATCGACTCAATTTCCCAAACGGAGCCAGACGGGAACACGGGTAGGTGACTCTACAGTCGACCTACAAGACTTTCTGGCGGACTTAATATCCTTAAAAATTTTATTCTTCATATGAGGGGAAATTGCATGTCCCACTTGTTTAAGTAATTCACTAACAGAACATCCTGCTTTAATAGCAAGCCTTCTGAAGACTGCACTAACTCGGGTGATGGGGCATAATTTCTTTCCATCCTCACCATGTCCATGAGGTGATGGGAATGCAGCAGTGATCTTCCGGATACTCTCATATCCATGAGTATCTATCAGAGGATGGATTCTACTTCCTTGCAGGAGTGGGTAAATTTCCGATAATACCTCTTTAACTTGATGAGGCTCCTCCTCATCAGGTGTATTTTCAGGATTCTAGGCTTTGATGGCCCTCCAAACTCTCCGATTGCGGTTCCTCCTTTGAGTTCGGGTCAGTAGTACAGTCCTTGAGCTCGACTTGATTTCAAACACGGGTGACGGAACAGTTAATCCTTCAGCCAAATCTTCGACAATCATCACTTCCTTTCCCTTAGCAGCAGCGGGGATAGCAGGTTTGGCGGGTGTCGCGACCGCAATAGCTTTAACCTTCTTGCTGGTAGGGAAATCTTGAAGGCAGTTCAAAGTGAGTTTTGCAGGCAGCTCTTGAACTTCCGGGGCAGCAATCTTCATTACGACGAATGGGGTCTTCCTGAGGATAACTTTGAGATCTTCAAATCCAGCTCCGAACTTGATGGTAGGAGTGATGTTACAGGCGTTGCGGTCCGTTGGCACGTTGCAGGAAATGGTTAGCATTTGGTAAGCCATCGCAGCGGGCTTTAAAACAGAAAGTTTTAGGGTTAGCTACATGGCCAAAAACCTCGTAATCTTTAGTGCAAGCACTGAAAGTAGAGGTTAGTCTGTAGACCGGGCAGGTCTTAATTTACAGGTAATTTTAACATCTTTATTTAAAAGGGTGTAAAATTGATTAATATTTTGAAGTGCGTGCGACACAACACAATTTGGTTTAATTTATGAAGCAACAAAACAAATATGAAAAGGAGTTGTGAGAAAGTTTAGGACCCAGCAATTCGTGGCAGAAAAATGCCCAGGTGGAGTTAATCCACCAACACACCTATTGGGGGTCCGAACCCACATAAAAATTTAAAGAGTTTGCTTAGTGGCCTTGTGAACCCCTCTGTTCAAAGATGGTTGAACAGCTAGTCCTAAAGTCCAAGGAGTTAACTATACTTTCCCAAGGTAGAAATGGGTAAAGTATGCTAACAGAAGAAGGGTAATTTGGTCCAAGAGGGACATGGACATATTACTGAAGTGTGAAGATAATATTTCTTGATTTCTATGGAGAGAGAAGCGTGTCCCCAGCGGAGTCGCCAGAAGCTGTTGGCGTTATTTCGGGGATGGTTTGGTTATGGGGTTTCCCGTGAGAAGCTGTCAGTCACCGGAATTGAAATCTCGTCGTCCGCTTCGGAAGGACGTTGAGGTATGAAATCAAACTGACCCCATATTTTTCATAGTTTAAAATGAAAGAGCACTGTACCTCAAATCCTGTATCTATCAAAAAGGATAAACACAAGACTTGAGGATGAGACTCGATCAAATAAACTAAGGAAAGTATGACATCGGATAAACACAAGACTTGAGGATGAGGCTCGATCAAATAAACTAAGGAAAGTATGACGTCCGGTCCCATAGTTTTCATAGTTTAAAATGAAAGAGCACTGTACCTCAAATCCTATATCTATCCCAAAGCTAAACACAAGAATGAGGATGAGGCTCGATCAAATAAACTAAGGAAAGTATGACGTCCGTCTGGTCTGCGAAACCATTGTAAAATGAAAGAGCACTGTACCTCAAATCCTGTATCTATCCCGAAGGATAAACACAAGACTAAATGAAAGAGCACTGTACCTCAAATCCTGTACCTATCCCGAAGGATAAACACAAGACTTGAGGATGAGGTTCGATCAAATAAACTAAGAATGACATCCGTTTGGTCTGCGAAACCTTTGTATTTGCCGACAAGTTCCCCTATTTAATATAAGGTATCCCAAAGGATAAACATAAGACTTAAGGATGAGGCTCGATCAAATAAACTAAGGAAAGTATGGCGTCCGTTTGGTCTGCGAAACCTTTGTATTTGCCAACAAGTTCCCCTATTTAATATAAAGGATCAAATAGGGTTTATATTAAGCTGGGTTCATACATGCTTCCTAAGGAAACTCTCAATAAAAATCTTAAAGGACCAAAGCCACCTAAGAAAACTCTTGATAAAAATCAAGAAATTTTATCTTCAAGGAATTTTCAAAGAGTAGGACTCTTCAACAAAATCAGACGTAGATGTGTGAAAGGGGATTGGTTCAAATTTGAAACATTTTCTTGTAGAATGCAAAGGAAGAAGGACTAGGGGATGTCATGGATCCAGAGGAGAACTCCGGTGACTTCCCAAACNAAGAACTAGAGGATGTCATGAATCCAGAGGAGAACTTCGGTGACTTCCCGAGCTATTGTAATGTTTCACTTCAGTTTTGAGGAGAAATATTTAGGTGTTTCATCCTACCAATTTTATTAGTTAGGGCTTACATTTGTGTGAAATGATCACACAAATAGCCTGGAAGATATTAGGATTTAGGTCGTGACAAAGGACAACCTGTTCGTGTGAAACGATCACACAAATAGCCTGGAAGATGTGAGGGTTTAGGTTGTGACAAACGAAAATCTCGAATGATCACACAAATAGCCTGGAAGATGTGAAGATTTAGGTCGTGATAAACGACAACCTCGGCTAAGACGAGTTAGGGCTTATATTATATAGCAGGGCTATACAAAGGCCTAAAGATAAGGTGATGCAAATAGCCTGGAAGATGTGAGGATTTAGGTCATGACGGACGACAACCTCAGAATCCTAAGATCAAATAGCTTGGAAGATGTGAGGATTTAGGTCGTGACGAACGACAACCTCAGAATCCTAAGATCAAATAGCCTGGAAGATGTGAGGATTTAGGTCATGATAAACGACAACCTCGGAATCCTAAGATGTATAGCCTGGAAGATGTGAGGATTTAGGTCGTGACAAACGACAACCTCGGAATCCTAAGACGGTATAGCCTGGAAGATGTGAGGATTTAGGTCGTGACAAACGACAACCTCAAAATCCTAAGATGATTTAAGAGTATATTGTATAGCAGGGCTATGCAAAGGCCTAAAGATAAGGTGAGGATTTACGTTGCATGAGATATAGCAGAGCTATGCAAAGGCCTAAAGATAAGGTGAGGATTTACGTTGCATAAGCAAGCAATCTCGAAGTCCTATGGCTTTGTTATTTAAATANTAGGCCTCTGAGGTATCCAACAAGTTAAGAGGGGGAAGTAGGTCCATGCCTCTCTCTCACCAACTAGTGAAAGGCCTCGAGTCCATTTAAACTCATTATGTTGCTTAATGGTTCATCCTGTGAATACCCTTATTAGTTAAGTTTAATAGGAGTGTGAGGTATCCAACAAGCTAAGAGGGGGAAGCAGGTCCATGCCTCTCTCTCACCAACTAGTGAAAAGTCCATTTAAACTTATTATGTTGCTTAATGGTTCATCCTGTAAATACCCTTATTACTCAGTGAGTATTGCTCGCTTAATGGTTCATCCTGTAAATACCCTTATTACTCAGTGAACATTGATGTCTCAATTATCCATAAGAATAGGGATACCCTTATTACTCAGTGAACATTGATGTCTCAATTATCCCTAAGAAAATTCATCCTGTAAATACCCTTATTACTCAGTGAACATTGATGTCTCAATTATCCCTAAGAATAAGGGTAACTATCACTTGCGATTTTAATTTGAAAATTATGTGGGTGAAGACCCTTAAAGAGGCAAGCTAGTGTAATTTGAACACTCCCTGTGGGTGAAGACCCTTAAAGAGGCAAGTTAGTGTAATTTGAACACTTAGCAAAATTTTTAAACCTAATTGGGCTTAGTGGTGTTTCAAGGATGTTTGATTTAACTTAGCCAAATTTTAATCCTAATTGGGCTTAGTGGTGTTTCAAGGATGTTTGATATAATTATATTAATTTGAAAATTATGTGGGTGAAGACCCTTAAAGAGGCAAGCTAGTGTAATTTGAACACTCTGTGGGTGAAGACCCTTAAAGAGGCAAGTTAGTGTAATTTGAACACTTAGCAAAATTTTTAAACCTAATTGGGCTTAGTGGTGTTTCAAGGATGTTTGATTTAGTTATATTTATTTCTCTAATCCTCATAATTGGGCTTAGTGGTGTTTCAAGGATGTTTGATATAATTATGTTTATTTCTCTAATCATCATTTAGTTTATGAGGACCCTTAAAAGGGCAAGTTAGTGTAATTTGAACACTTAGCCAAATTTTTAATCCTAATTGGACGCCTTAAAGGGGCAAGTTATTGTAATTTGAACACTTAGCCAAATTTTAATCCTAATTGGACTTGCGAAGGGGAAGTTAGTGTAATTTGAACACTTAGCCAAATTTTTAATCCTAATTGGGCTTAGTGAAAGGATGTTTGATATAATTATGTTTATTTCTCTAATCCTTTTTTTAGTCAATTTTGATTTAGTTTAAATCACCACTAAGCCCTTAAGGCCTAACTGAGTGTCTTAATTAGTTTTGAAAAGGGTTAAACTTTAGGTGTTCATGATTCATGATTTGGATTTTATTTGAAAATCAAAATAGGGGTATTAAATTGATTAGTTATTGACTTCAAAAATTCATACCCTTAACTCCAGGATCATTTAATCTTAATAAACTTCCAAACTTTAATAATTTAGAAATTTATTAATCTTAATTGAGAAAGGGAGATTGATTTCTATCAATTAACTCCTTTGTGTTTCAAACATCAAATAAATTGATTAAGATTAGAGGTTACCAATTTTCCCTCCTTGAGTTAAGCCTAAATGTTAATTAAGGCAAAATTTCTAAAATTACACATTTGCCCCTAAGGCTCTAACACTTCATAATTTGTCAAATTCAGCTCAAATGACTTTGAAATTTTTATCCTACCTCATTCATG
>JXCR01135628.1:0-24277 GCA_002079205.1 Phalaenopsis hybrid cultivar | reverse complement strand
AAGGAGAATGATGCTTTCTTATATATTGAATATCACATTCGTACCTTCATTAGTATATTTAGTTATTTAATAGTTATTAAAATTACATATTTATTTCAATTGCCTATTAGTGACAGATAAGCAAATTGAACTTCATTGTTGTGATTAAAGTACTGCTTTTCTTAAATCTTAGTTCGTAGTTCTAAACTTACGCCATGTGGTATCGATATCTAGGACTCCATTAGAGCCCTATATTACTTGAGCGATATGTATACTTGCGTTGGTAAGTGTGACTTTACAATTATTGAATATTCATTATGTTCATATTTATCTTATATTTTTAAGAATTTATAAAGTCGTGGTCAGAATGACTCCTTACAGACTAATTTTTGGAAAGACTTGTCACTTACCAATAGAATTTGTCCATAAAGCATGCTGGGCGATTAACAAATTCAATTATAATTTGAATGAAGCTGGTAAGAAGAGATTGTTACAATTAAATGAATTGGAAGAATTAAGAAATGAATCTTATGATAATGAAAGAATTTATAAAGAAAAACTAAAGTTATGGCATGATCGAAAGATTAACCAGAAGAACATTGATCATGACAAGAAGTTTTGCTTTACAACACTAGGCTGAAGTTATTCCCTGGAAAATTGAAGTCTCATTGGTTAGGGTCATTTACTGTGACTCAAGTTTATACTTACAAATTGAAGTCTCTGGTTAGGACCCTTTACTGTGACTCAAGTTTATACTTACGGAGCTGTTGAGATTGAAGATCAGAACACTGGAAATAGATTTAAAGTAAAACCGTATTTTGAGGGCAAAAGACCAAATTTTAAAGAGGTTTTAATGATCGGTCAACCTTAATAACAACTAAATAGGTCAGGCTGATGAAGTTTAACCAAGAGCTTTATGGGAGACAACCCATAGTTATCTTTACTTTTACTGCGATTATGGTAGTTTTTATTTGAAAGTATCATTAGTTTGTGGTAGTATTAAGCTTTACTACTCTTATTTACCCTTGAATCATCATAAGAATTGGATCCATAAAGAAATATTGAAACGCATTCAGAACCAGAGTGAAACTGTGCAATTTTTGCCTTGGGCGCAGACGGCTCCATTGACGCCATCGACGATGGGTTTTTTTCGAGAGTCCAGGCAAAATAAATAAAGAGGCTCGCCGACGGTGCCCTCGACCTCGCCGACGGCAAGACAGGTGGTTTCTGGAGTTTGAATGGCAGTTTTTGGCTGTTTTTGGGCGGGAGCTACCCTTATAAACTCCCAAATTGATTCCTAGTTCATATTTTCCCCCAAAAAATGAAGTGAAACTCCACCAATTTCATTCTTATGGCGTCCAATTCCCCTGATAATCCCAGAATGCGAGTTTTCAATCGGCAAAAGTTTATTGGTGCGAAAGCGTAGCGAATTTTCAACAAGTTACTGACGAAGAAAAAATTGATCAAGGAATGAGGATTCATAAATCGTGGATTGAATAACCCCTCGACGACAATTGAAGAGACAATAGTGCAGCGAAGATGGAAAGCGCTGTGCTACGCTACTACTGCCGTGGTTGTTCCTGTGGTAAAAGAATTTTATGCAAATTTGCATGGAATCAACCAGGAAGTTGTTTATATGCGAGGTAGATGGATCACTTTTACTCGTGCACGAATCAATGAATTATACATGATAGAGAACATTCCTGTCTGTCACTATTCCAATTTCGTCCCGACAAGAAACCAGATGAATGAAATTTACCAATATTTAACGGACGAAACTGACAACTGGGAAACGAGAGAGAAGGGGTATGTTAGTTTTTCTGCGACACTCCTAAATCTCATTTCAAAACATTGGCACTTTTTCATTTCTGTGAAACTATTACCGAAAATTAAGATCGGTAAAACTTCTAAAGAAAGTGCTATTTTGAATTACTGCATCCAAAGGAGACTGTCGATCGATATTGGATCAATAATTGTGAAGTTGGTTTTAGGTCTGATCATTCATGGATCAACTTATGGGCTTGTACACCCTTCCACAATTTTCTTACTTTGAAGTCAGTTCCAAGTGTCCTACAAAAATTGGGAAAAATACTTCTACTGAAAGCCTTTGGACCCAATTGAGAGATTCCCAGCTTTTGAAGATGAAAATGACATGGCCATTATAGTAGATCAATCATCTCAGACTTCATTGCCAGTTCAACCCTTAATTCCTGATAAAACTCTAGTGATCATGCGCAAAATCAAGAAATTGGAGAAGGAGGTACAAAATGTCTTGAATGCGATTAATAATATCTCTGATTTCTTCGATCATCTAGACTGGAAGATGAAAGAAAATTTTGATCACTCTCGACATTTAAAAGATAGTTTGATACGGCTGATGAGGAAGACAAAATTAATAGAGGAGGATTTTACAAGAGAATTCCCATTCTGACCCTTTTACAACATCTTCGTTCATGTGCAACCAATGGGTGATCTTAGAGGTGAATCTAGTATTGAATCTGAAGAATAGTAGATTTATATTACTACCTTTCTATCTATGTATTTTGGTCTGAACTTTGTATTTTCTTTGCTTTAGAATTATGCTTTTAGATCTTTGTATAGTTAAGACTAAGCATAGGATGTTTTGCTTTCAGCATTTTGAGTGTTGTGGCTTAGACGGCGATGTTGAATTAATACGTTGAGGTTGAGAAAATACCAAACTTTGGTGTGTTATGTAACGTATATTGTACCCCTTGGAATTTATATATATAAGTTATGTTTTGTTTTGTGAGAGTTTATTTGTGATAAGTACATCATTTAGTCACTTAAAATTATGTCTATAATGATTGAAAGGATGTCGTTAAGGCTTGAAATTGATCGAAATCGCAAAAATATGGGAATTGAACCAAAATAAATAGAGCCCGCCAACGGTGCCCTCGGTGCTGTCGATGGTAGCTTTTTTTTGAGACACGGGTTTAAATTTCAATAGAGCGCGCCGACGGTGCCATCGACCTTGCCGACGACGAGCTCGCAAAAAACACCTTTAACCGCAATTTTGACCAGTCAACCACCACTATTCATCATTCCCTTCCTCCTAAAAAAGCAATTTTTGACCTAGGGCTTGAGAGATCTTAGATTGGGAGGCCATTTCAAGGCTTTTTGACACCGGATTTGATCATATCTAAGTAAGAGCTTCACTCCAAACTAAAAATATTTGATTTTCACCATATATTTCATCCACATTGAGGAGATCCAAAAATTTTGAGAATGTGAAGAAAATATTGGAAAGAAATTCATGGAACTTAGTGTTGAACTGTTAGAATTACTTTTAGAAGCCATTATTTGCATTTTTGAATTATATTTTGGAATTTTTCTATAATTTGATTAGATTGAAATGGCTCCATGACAAAAGGGATGGATTGAGTTTGACGACTCTCGCTTCGTCAATGCGATGGCTCAAACAAGATTTACTTCAGTATTTAAAGGAAAGAAGTGTATACAAGATCGAGTTTTTGAGAGTCCAGGAGGAGGAATTGAACGAGTTATTACTGAGCAGACGTGGGAAAACTTTTGTTACACCAATAATAAAGCTGATGCAAATGTTGTGATGGAGTTCTATGCTAACGTAATCTATTCTGAAGATGGAATCGTTCAAGTGCATGGATTCCCTGTTGAATTTACTGCCGCCCGCATCAACACCTCTTACGAAATCCCAGACTCTTATAGCTGCCACTATGAATCCTTCAGTACGATGGAAGGCCCCCTGAATGATGCGATCAACTTTCCNTAGACTGGAAGATGAAAGAAAATTTTGATCACTCTCGACATTTAAAAGATAGTTTGATACGGCTGATGAGGAGGACGAAATTAATAGAGGAGGATTTTACAAGAGAATTCCCATTCTGACCCTTTTACAACATCTTCGTTCATGTGCAACCAATGGGTGATCTTAGAGGTGAATCTAGTATTGAATCTGAAGAATAGTAGATTTATATTACTACCTTTTTATCTATGTATTTTGGTCTGAACTTTGTATTTTCTTTGCTTTAGAATTATGCTTTTAGATCTCTGTATAGTTAAGACTAAGCATAGGATGTTTTTTTTTCAGCATTTTGAGTGTTGTGGCTTAGATGGCGATGCTGAATTAATACGTTGAGGTTGAGAAAATACCAAACTTAGGTGTGTTATGTAACATATATTGTACCCCTTGGAATTTATATATATAAGTTATGTTTTATTTTGTGAGAGTTTATTTGTAATAAGTGCATCATTTACTCACTTAAAATTATGTATATAAAGATTGAAAGGATGTCGTTAAGGCTTGAAATTGATCGAAATCGCAAAAATATGGGAATTGAACCAAAATAAATAGAGCCCGCCAACAGTGCCCTCGATGCTGTCGATGGTAGATTTTTATTGAGACACGTGTTTAAATTTCAATAGAGCGTGCCGACGGTGCCATGGACCCTGCCGACGACGAGCTCGCAAAAAACACCTTTAACCGAAATTTTGACCAGTCAACCACCACTATTCATCATCCCCTTCCTCCTAAAAAAGAAATTTTTGACCTAGGGCTTGAGAGATCTTAGATTGGGAGGCAATTTCAAGGCTTTTTGACACCAAATTTGATCATCTCTAAGTAAGAGCTTTACTCCAAACTAAAAATATTTGATTTTCACCATAGATTTCATCCACATTGAGGAGATCCAAAAATTTTGAGAATGTGAAGAAAATATTGGAAAGAAATTCATGGAACTTAGTGTTGAACTGTTAGAATTACTTTTAGAAGCCATTATTTGCATTTTTGAAGTATATTTTGGAATTTTTCTATAATTTGATTAGATTGAAATGGCACCACGACAAAAGAGATGGATTGAGTTTGACGAGTTTCGCTTCGTCAATGTGATGGCTCAAACAAGATTTACTTCAGTATTAAAAGGAAAGAAGTGTATACAAGATCAAGTTTTGAGAGTCCAGGAGGAGGAATTGAACGAGTTATTACCGAGCATACGTGGGAAAACTTTTGTTACACTAACAATAAAGCTGATGCAAATGTTGTGATGGAGTTCTATGCTAACGTAATCTATTCTGAAGATGGAATCGTTCAAGTGCGTGGATTCTCTGTTGAATTTACTGCCACCCGCATCAACACCTCTTACGAAATCCCAGACTCTTATAGCTGCCACTATGAATCCTTTAGTACGATGGAAGGCCCCCTGAATGATGGGATCAACTTTCCCACTGGTGGGAAAGGAACGTGGAAGATTAAACAACGAGAACAGGTAAATTTTTTTGCTTCCATGCTGAATGCCACCTCTAAGGCGTGACACTATTTTATTTCCTCTACTCTGTTACCTACTTATCACCGTAGTGAGGTAATTAGAGATAGAGCTATTCTGAATTTTTTTATTCAGAATAATAGAATTATAAATGTGAGGAGAATTATTTTTAAGAATATATTACTACGGCAAGGAGTGAAACAAGTGGAGTTATAGGACATCCTAACCTTATTTATGCACTTTGCCAACTTTCTGGAGTGGAAGCTGGAGATGAAGAACGGGTTTACCCTATGAATCCCTTTAGTAAGGCCAACTTAAAAACTTATGAATCCCATGAGAAATGGAGAACTGGAAGTAGGAGTTAGTAAAGCTAATTTGAAGACTTATGAATCCCATGAGAAATGGAGAACTGGGAGTAGAAGATAGAACCTTCTACTAGTAGAGATGTTCCCTCTACAAGTTATGATCTTCCACCTTCTAGTTCCCGTACCCTACCTTCTACTAGTAGAGATGTCCCCTCTACAAGTTATGACCTTCCACCTTCTAGTTCCCCTATGCCTTCTACTAGTAGAGATGTCCCCTCTACAAGTTATGACCTTCCACCTTCTAGTTCCCTTACCCTTTTACAAGTAGAGATGTCCCCTCTACAAGTTATGACCTTCCACCTTCTAGTTCCCCTACTCTAACTAACTTGATGAATGAGTTGACCTTGCAGTAGAAAAGTATAGAGTTAATAAATGAAATGATTGGAGGTTTAGAAAGTTGTCATGATTACGATAGTGAATAACTTTAAAGGCATTCAAATTTTGAGGTAGCTTATTATGAAGCTTAGGCCGGACACTACAGAGGTGAGCCTGATGTTACTTTTCCTGAGTGCCCCCGATATACTCAGTATCAGCCCGATCCACCGCTGATCAAGGAGATGAAGACGTAGTTTGAGATTTTGATATTTGAATGTAATTGATGTACTTGTATTTGTACTATTATTTTTGTGATCTTTTATAATTGAAATGGATGTTTATGTGTATTTGGACTTTCTTTTTTATTATTATGTTGTACTTAGATAATTATTAATTTTTGTTAGTGTGACAGTTGAATTTGCATGTTTAGTATAATAGATGTTCAGTAATATTTTGTAATGTAATGTGATTTTTATTTCACATTTTAATTGCAATTATTTGGTTTAGTATTGTAGTTGTGTTAGGAAATGTTGTGCTTCTTTAATGTTTTAGTTTTATACTTATTTCAAAATTTTATTACCCAAAAATTTCTCTAATGATTTATATGTGTAGAAAGCTACTAATATTACAGACCAGGTGAAGTAGAAATTTTGAGAAGGTCTGCAAATTTCACAATGATTAAAATGCCTACAATGTTGAGGTATGATTTATATTTAGAGTTTTTCTTTCCTCCTGTATTATTTCCTATTTAAAAATTTAAGTTTGGGGGAGGGAAGAAAAAGATTAACTATTAGATGTCCTTTATTTAATTATTTTCAAAAATTATTTTTATGATTTTATGTAGTGAATTTAATTCAGGTCACTATATTTTCGAGCTATTTAAATATTATGGTAGATTTAAAGAAATGTTTTTGTAATGAAAATTAATTTTGTAACTTAAGATATTTAGTATACGAGATTAAGATTTTAGTTAAACTATTTAAAGTAAAGTAAACTATATTTTAATGTATTAAGAATCTGGAAACTCATTTGAGAAGAAAAGATTGGGGCTCAATGATGTAAAAACTATGAAATATTTGTAAGGTAAGAGAATGCTTTGAGTTTCAAATTTAGGGAAAGAAAAGTGAAGTTCAAAATCATTAACAGCTGTCCAGATATAGTAATCCTCACTTGAAAAAGGAAAAAAAATGATTGAAAACAATCTCTGAAAAGAAAAGAAAAATATATAGTATTGAAAGCAATTCAAATGAAAAAGGGAAAAGAAAGAAAAAATTATGGAAGTGAAGAGAAGCTTGAGGATACGCCTAATAAAAAATTGGCTTCACTGGACCTACATAAACGGAAAACCTAAAAATATTTCTGAACTTATATTTATAGAATAAATCTTTTACTAGTAGAGTTCTCATGAAGTTCCTATCATTTGAATATTCTAAGTGACTTAATATTGCAACATCTAGTCATTCTTGAAAAGAATAGAAAACTAAAACTCTTAAACTTGATGACTAGACAATCTTGTGGCTACAGTGTTAATTCAATTACTTGGATTTTTTCTGAAAACCTCACTATGATATTTATTTAAATTAAACTTATAGTATTTCTGAATTAAAACATTACTACAACAGATCATAACTTTTATGTAGTACTAAAATCACTTGAGGACAAGTAATAGTTAAGTTTAGGGGATTTTGACCAGTGGAAAATATGTTGAGATTTTCATGCCTATTTTATATTGTTTTTGATGATATTTCACTTTAAAGAAAAATATTTTTGATGTTTTGTTGCAAGAATGATGAATTAGGGTCATTGGAGCAAAAAGATGCAAAAAGGAGCAAATTTGGAGCAAAAAGGACCAAAACGTGAAGAATTGAACTAGGGCGCCGACGGCGCCATCGACTGTGCCGATGGTGAGATTTTACCGAGACTCCAGAATTAATTCATTAAGAAGGTCCACTGACGGTGCCCTCAAGGACGCCGACGGTTATGACAAATCAGGATTTGGATAAGGACAAATTTTGAAGGGATGCTTAGGCAACTCTTAGAAAAGCTCATCCATAACTTTAAAAGAAGATTTTGGCCAAAAATTGAGAAGAGGCTAGAGTTTTTGGAGGTTATAAAGGTTCTATTAGTGTTTGCTAGNGAGGCTTAGGCAACTCTTAGAAAAGCTCATCCACAACTTTAAAAGAAGATTTTGGCCAAAAATTGAGAAGAGGCTAGAGTTTTTAGAGGTTAGAAAGGTTCTATTAGTGTTTGCTAGTGTAAAAATTGTGAGGAATTCTTCAAGAGATTGTAAGAGTGGAGGGAAAGTGAGAGATTTCTTCCTCCTTGCCGCTTCGAAGAGGAATTCTGTGTGTTGTAAGGAAAGAAAGAGATTCAGAGGGACTTTGAGGAGTTTTCTTGGGGAGAAATTAGAGATAAGTTATTTACCTATTGTATTTTGTATGAATTTGATTTTATATATGAATTCCGAGTTTTGTTGTGTTTTTCTCAAGAGATCTGAGTAGTTTTCTCTGCCTTTCTCCTTGTCTTAAGATTTGTGAAATAGTGATTTGAATTGGTGAAACCATGAAAATATTTAAGAAATTGTGATGATCTTTCACTTCGATCTTAATTTACTTTCAATCTAGCCAATTGATTTGTTAAAATATGTTGAGTTTTACAACTAAAGTGAAGATTACATCCAAGATTCAGGGAGGTCAAAGCCCTTGGAAGTTGGGTGAAAATAAATAGGGAAATAATATTATCGGGCATAGAATTAGAGATTTTAGAGTGACTAACTAAAATCCCCAATTCGGTCCTATCGTTTCGGTGCTGAAGGNGTAAAGAAAGAAAGAGATTCAGAGGAACTTTGAGGAGTTTTCTTGGGGAGAAATTAGAGATAAGTTATTTACCTGTTGTATTTCATATGAATTTGATTTTATTTATGAATTTCGAGTTTTGTTATGTTTTCCTCAAGAGATCTGAGTAGTTTTCTCTGCCTTTCTCCTTGTCTTAAGATTTGTGAAATGGTGATTTGAATTGGTGAAACCATGAAAATGTTTAAGAAATTGTGATGATCTTTCACTTCGATCTTAATTTACTTTCAATCTAGCCAATTGATTTGTTAAAATATGTTGAGTTTTACAACTAAAGTGAAGATTACATCCAAGATTCAAGGAGGTCAAAGTCCTTGAAAGTTGGGTGCAAATAAGTAGGGAAATAAAATTATTGGGCGTAAAATTGGAGATTTTAGAGTGACAGACTAAAATCCACAATTCAGTCCTATTATTTGGTTACTGAAGTGTAGATGTTAGCCCTCAGGCGAGGGAAACGTGGGAGCTTTGAAGTGAGAGCCGGTATCCTCCCAGCCTAGCAGCAGATTCAGTAAGCAAGCATAGGATTATTCTATGTTCTTTATGCTTGGACAAAAGGGTAAAGAATAAGTATGCTCTTATTTGGCACAATCCAATTTGAACTAATTCACTTTATAAATTCACTTTAATTTCTTGACAAGGAGAAGGATGCTTTCTTATATATTAAACTTCACATTAGAAACATTATTAGTAGAATTAGTTATTTAAGAGTACTAAAATTNGATTACATCCAAGATTCAGGGAGGTCAAAGCCCTTGGAAGTTGGGTGAAAATAATTAGGGAAATATTATTATCGGGCATAGAATTAGAGATTTTAGAGTGACTAACTAAAATCCCCAATTCGGTGCTATCGTTTCGGTGCTGAAGTGTAGATGCTAGCCCTCAGGCGAGGGGAACGTGGGAGCTCCGAAGTGAGAGCAGGTATCCTCCCGGCCTAGCTACAGATTCAGTAAACAAGCGTAGGATTAGTCAATGTTCTTTATGTCTGGACCAAAGAGTAAGGAATATGTATGCTTCTATTTGGCACAATACAAATTGAACTGATTCACTTTATCCATTCACTATAATTTCTTGACAAGGAGAAGGATGCTTTCTTATATATTGAATATCACATTAAAAACCTTATCAGTATAATTAGTTATTTACTAGTTATTAAAATTACATATTTATTTCAATTTCCTATTAGTGACAGATAAGAAAATTGAACTTTTTTGTTGTGATTAAAGTATTGCTTTTCTAAAATCTTAGTTCGTAGATCTAAACTTACTCCATGTGGGATCGATATCTAGGACTCCATTAGAGCCCTATATTACTTGAGCGATACATATACTTGTATTAATAAGTGTGACTTTACAATTATTGAATATTTATTATTTGAGTGATACGTATACTTACATTGATAAGTGTGACTTTATAATTATTGAATATTTTATACATATATTACTTGAGCGATACGTATACTTGCGTTGATAAGTATGACTTTACAATTATTGAATATTTATTACATCCATAATCGAATCTATAATTGTTATTAAGTTTTGGTACAGTTGCTGAGGAATTAAATCTTTTAGCAGATTATTTAATACTTTTATTTTTAAGCACATATAAAGTCGCGGTCAATGCACTATACATTTAGTTCCAATTAAGTAAGGTCTAAATTTATCAAAGGTTAAAATAATAGCTAATAACTCTCTTTCAATGGTACTATAATTGATTTAAGCATCATTTAGTGTTTTACTAGCATAATATATCAATTTAAATACTTTGTTGTGCCTTTGTCATAAAATAGCCCTAATAACATAATGACTAGCATCACAAACTATTTTGAATGGTTTTTCACTNAAACCTTATCAGTATAATTAGTTATTTACTAGTTATTAAAATTACATATTTATTTCAATTTCCTATTAGTGATAGATAAGAAAATTGAACTTTGTTGTCGTGATTAAAGTATTGCTTTTCTAAAATCTTAGTTCGTAGTTCTAAACTTACTCCTTGTGGGATCGATATCTAAGACTCCATTAGAGCCCTATATTACTTGAGCGATACATATACTTATATTAATAAGTGTGACTTTACAATTATTGAATATTTATTGTTTCCATATTTATCGATTCTATAATTGTTATTAAGTTTTGGTACAGTTGCTGAGGAATTAAATCTTTTAGCAGATTATTTAATACTTCTATTTTTAAGCATATATAAAGTCGCGGTCAATGCACTATACATTTTGTTCCAATTAAGTAAGGTCTAAATTTATCAAAGGTTAAAATAATAGTTAATAACTCTCTTTCAGTGGTACTATAATTGATTTAAGCATCATTTAGTGTTTTACTAGCATAATATATCACTTTAAATATTTTGTTGTGCCTTTGTCATAAAATAGCCCTAATAGCATAATGACTAGCATCACAAACTATTTTGAATGGTTTTTCACAGTCAGGTGGAACTATTATAGGTGCAGTGATTAATTTTTCTTTTAATAATTAAAATGTTTTTATGCATTCCTCATTAAAATCAAATTTTGTATATTTTTCTAGAAGTTGGTGTAGTGGCTTAGTTATTTTTGAAAATTTTTTAATGTAATGCCTGTAGAAACGAGTATGTCCTAGAAAGCTTCTTACCCCTCTAATATTAGTAGGAGGTGGTAATTTTTCAATAACTTGAATTTTTGCAGAATCTACTTCCATGCCATTTTCAGAAATTGTATGCCCAAGTACAATTCCTCCTGCAACCATAAATTGAAATTTTTTTCCTAATTTAGTATTAGGTTGATTCTTTCACATATTTCCAAAACTTTTTCTAAATTGTTTAAACATAATTCAAATGAAGTCCCGAATACAGAAAAATCATCCATACACACTTTCATTCAATGTTCAATAAAATTGCTAAAAATTGACATCATACATCTTTGAAATGTTGCAGGTGCATTGTATAGTCTAAAATGCACTCTACAAAAAGCAAATGTTCCATAAGGGTTTGTAAATTTTGTCTTCTCTTGATCCTCTAGAGCAATTGAAATTTTGTGATAACCGCTATATCCATCTAAAAAGAAATAATATCTATTTCCAGCCAATCTACCAAACATTTGGTCTAGAAAGGGTAAAGGAAAGTGATTTTTTCAAGGCGGCCTTATTTAATTTTGTATATTCAATTCAAATTCGCCAACCAGTAACTTGTGTTATTTGTATTAGTTCATTTTTCTCATTTTCTTCAACGGTCACTCCTCCTTTCTTTGGAACACAGTGAATTGAACTCACTCAAGCACTAATAGAAATAGGATATATAATTCCAGCATCTAACCATTTTAAAATTTATTTTTTAACAACTTCTTTCATTATTGGCTTTAATATCCTCTGAGGATCAGCTTTAGGCTCGTATTGTTCATCTAATAGAATTCTATGCATACAAATGGAAGAACTAATTCCTTTAAAATTTGCTAATTTCCATCTAAAAATCTTTTTATATCTTTTTAAAATCTCTATGAATTTTTGTTCTTGAAATTCAATTAATTTAGAAGATACAATAACAGGCAATGTAGATGACTCTCCTAAAAACACATATTTTAAAAGGGTAGGTAATATTTTTAGTTTAACNTGCAGTGATTAATTTTTCTTTTAATAATTCAAATGCTTTTATGCATTCCTCATTAAAATTAAATTTTGTATCTTTTTCTAGAAGTTGGTGTAGTGGCTTAGTTATTTTTGAAAATTTTTTAATGTAATGCCTGTAGAAACGAGTATGTCCTAGAAAGCTTCTTACCCCTCTAATATTAGTAGGAGGTGGTAATTTTTTAATAACATGAATTTTTGCAGAATCTACTTCCACGCCATTTTCAAAAATTGTATGCCCAAGTACAATTCCTCTTGCAACCCTAAATTTAATTTTTTTTCCTAATTTAGTATTAGGTTGATTCTTTCACATATTTCCAAAACTTTTTCTAAATTGTTTAAACATAATTCAAATGAAGTCCCGAATACAGAAAAATCATCCATACACACTTTCATTCAATGTTCAATAAAATTGCTAAAAGTTGACATCATTCATCTTTGAAATGTTGCAGGTGCATTGTATAGTCCAAAATGCATTCTACAAAAAGCAAATGTTCCATAAGGGTTTGTAAATTTTGTCTTCTCTTGATCCTCTAGAGCAATTGAAATTTTGTGATAACCGCTATATCCATCTAAAAAGAAATAATATCTATTTCCAGCCAATCTACCAAACATTTGGTCTAGAAAGGGTAAAGGAAAGTGATTTTTTCAAGGTGGCCTCATTTAATTTTGTATATTCAATTCAAATTCGCCAACCAGTAACTTGTGTTATTTGAATTAATTCATTTTTCTCATTTTCTTCAACGGTCACTCCTCCTTTCTTTGGAACACAGTGAATTGAACTCACTCAAGCACTAATAGAAATAGGATATATAATTCCAGCATCTAACCATTTTAAAATTTATTTTTTAACAACTTCTTTCATTATTGGCTTTAATATCCTCTGAGGATCAGCTTTAGGCTCGTATTGTTCATCTAATAGAATTCTATGCATACAAATGGAAGAACTAATTCCTTTAAAATTTGCTAATTTCCATCTAAAAATCTTTTTATATCTTTTTAAAATCTCTATGAATTTTTGTTCTTGAAATTCAATTAATTTAGAAGATACAATAACAGGCAATGTAGATGACTCTCCTAAAAACACATATTTTAAAAGGGTAGGTAATATTTTTAGTTTAACACTTGAAGGAATAAGATTTTTATTATCATTTTCCAACAAGTCTAAAGTTTCAAATTTTCCCTGAATATAATCCAAATCTTCTTCTTTTATTTCTTCCTCATTCTAAAAAAGTTCTCCTTGCTTTAATTTATCTTCAAACTCATTCTTAAACAGCTCATTACTCAGAAAATCAATTACTTCCACCCTAAAACATTCATTATATTTTTCTATTGCAGAATAATTCATAGCTTTTGCAATATTAAAGGTTACTTCTTGATCATTAACTCTCATTATTAATTCTCCTTTTTGTACATCTATCACAGCTCTTCGTGTTGCAAGAAATGGTCTCCTCAAAATGATAGGAATTTTCTTATTTTCCTCCATATCCAACACTATAAAGTCTACAGGGAAAATAAATATATCAACTTTTACTAATACGTTTTTTATAAATCCTTTTGCATAAGTTATTGATCGATCAACTAACTGAAAAGTTACAATATTAGGGAAAATCTCACCCAATTCTAAATGTTTAAAGATCGATAGAGGCATAAGATTGAAACTCGCTCCTAAATCACTTAAATTTTCTCCAAAAAACTTTTCACCAATAGCACAAGGTATAGTAAAATTACCAGGATCTTTTAATTTTTCAAGAAGCATTTTCTGAGTAATAGTGCTACACTCTTCATTGAGTGAACGGTCTCGTGATCTGTAAACTTTATTTTCTTGTTTAGTATATCCTTCATAAATTTCACATCATTTGGCATTTGTATCAAAGCTTCAATAAAAAGAAAAGTTTATCGTTAACTTCTTAAGAATTTTAAAAAAATTTTTAAATTGTTTATCTTTCTTCTTCTGCTTCAGTCTTTGATGAAACGGAGGGAATGGTTTTTCTAAGGGAACTTGTGTTTGTTCATTTTCATTTTGGTCACTTCCCATTTTTTCCTTCTCTTCATCAACTTCAATTTCTCTTTGGATTCTTGTTTCAACTTCTTTTCCACTTTGTAAGTGAATAGCTTTAATTTGCTCCTTATTCTGATCTTTTAGATTAACTTCCACGGTACTCGGAAGATTTCCTGAAGATCTGTTACTAAGTGCAGTAGCAATATGTCCTAATTGATTTTTAATATTTCTAATAGCAGACCCTTGATTTTGTATTTGATTTCCCATGTTCAACATTACTTCTTTCATCATCAACCTCTTTTCCTTAACTTGTGGGTTAGGGTTAGAGTTAATTACAGGAGGATAATAAGGTCTATAATTAGGATTTCCTTGGTTGTTCAAATTTCCATATAGTTTCACCGAATTGTTATAATTATTCCAACTAAAATTAGGGTGACTTTTTTCATCCATGGTTATAATATTTAGAGTAAGGATTGTTATTTCAATTATTTATAGCATTTAAAGTTTCATAAGATGATTAAGTATCAATGATCTGTCCTAGTGAATTTTTCTATAATACCGGGAGTATTTGAGAATAGTTCACTCAAATTTAATCAATATTTTTTGAAATAACAGCAATTTGAGATGCTAATATAGACATTGCATCAGAGTTATGAATACTAATAACTCTCTTAGGATTTACCCTTTCATAGGGCTATTGAAAATTGTTAGTAGCCATTTCCTCAATTAAAGAGTACGCTTCATCAAAACGTTTTGACATTAGTGATCCACCTACAACAGCATCTATAATAGATCTAAGTGATCTTACTAATCCATTGTAAAAGGTTTGAATTATTAACCAATCTGGTAGAGCATGGTATAGACTTTTTATAAGAAGATCTTTAAATCTTTCTCAAGCTTCATATATCAATTCTTCTTCAAACTGACAAAAAGATGTAATATCATTTCTAAGCTTGGCAGTTTTTTAGGGTGGAAAAAATTTAGTGAAGAATTTTTGTGACAGTTCTCCCCAAGTTCTGATAGATCCAGGTGCTAATGAATTTAACCAAGCTTTGGCTTTATCCCTTAATGAAAAAGGCAAAAGTCTAAGCTTAACAACATCATTAGACACTTCATCTTACTAAAAAGTAGCATAAATTTCAAGAAAACTAGCAAGATGTAAGTTAGGATCTTCATTAAGTGTTCCTCCAAACTGATTATTTTGTACCTTTTGGAAAATAGCAGGTTTAAGCTCAAATGAATTAGTAACAACATCAGGATTTTGAATAGTCCAGTGAATTTCATCTGTTATTGGATTAACATAATCTTTTAAAGGTCTTTGTCGATTTTCATTTACTTGATTACCTAAGTTTTTCACCATTTCAGTTAGATTTTTTATTTCTTTTTGTTATTTTTGAATTTTTCTAATAACACACTCTACTTCTAAATCGTAAGGTACTAAACCTTCACATCCAAGATTTCGCATAAATAAATACAATAAGCGAATAAAAAATTCTTAAGAATAACTCTTAAATAAAAATATATTTATTTTTGTACTTTTGATTTTTCTTAATTTTAATTTTTTCTTAATTTTTTGATATGATTATCTCTAAATTTCCTGATTTACCAAATCTCTTTAATTTATCGTTACCTTCCCCGACAACGGTGCCAAAAAATTGATCCCAAAAAAATATAGTTGTTTAAAAATTATGAATTTGACTCGGCTATGTAACAGTGTCAAAAGCTTGATGCAATATTTATGATTAAGAAATTTAAGTAATTAATGTTGGGATTCTATGCAAGTATACATATCGTTATCAACTAATAATAGAGTTTCTATTTAAGCCCCAAATATCGATCCCATGGGGAAGGTTTAAATTTGAAATGATAAATTAACTATGAAATTCAAGAAAAGTAAAACGAAATTACTGTCACTAATTTCGAATGTTGAGATATTATCAAAACTAAATTATTTAACTACTAGCAAAATTGAAATGCAAAGTTTAAATAGTAACTACTAAACTATTGAACTATGTGTGATGAAGATTTCATATGTGAAAAATCTTCTTTCCCAATGTAATGAGATTTTGGTAAAATGAGATGAGATAAATGGTTTTAATATGTATTTTTCCAAATATGAGCAGTTTTATTTCTCTACCCTGATATAGTGTTATAGAAAATCATTCGCTAATCTAAGGTTAGTCCCTAAATCCGTGGCTAGGTTGGGTAGATACTGGCTCCCACTTCAAAGCTCCCACTTCCCTTCACCTAAAGGCTAACTCTCGCTTTAGTTTTTAAACACTAAGACCGAATTGGGATTTTATTATGTCACCCTAAAATCTCCAATTCTACACCTAACAATGTATATTTCTCTATTTACTTGCACTTAATTCCATGAACGAAATTCTCCTTCATGGAATCAAATGTAATCCTCACTCTGTTGTGAACTCATACTCCATTTCTCGCATCATATGTTTCACAAAAAATTTTAATATTTCAATTGGCAATATCAAAAAGTAAATTAAGTTCGGAGTTGAAAAATCATCATAATATATTTTATATTTTAATATTGGCATATCCATATTATCTCTTCATTTCACTATATCTCAGAGTAGGGAGAAAGATAAAAGAAACTACTTAGACTTCACGAGAAAGATAGAACAAAACACAAATTTCATATATAAAAGAAATTTCATGCAACACTAATAAAAATAACAAACAATGCTTACCTGAAACTCTTTCTCAAAGAAATTCCCTTGTAGCCTTACCTAGAAAATGTAGGAAGAAAAAATATCTCACTTTTCTCCTTCTATAAAACTCTTAGAGAAAGATTCCCAGTTAATCTCACCATAAAAGCACTAAACTCTTAAAAAAAACTTACTAATAGACTCCAAAATGGTAGTGAAATGAAGATGGAGAAGTGTATGGAGTGTAAGAGATTGAATTGTGGCGAGGAATGTGTAAAAAGGAGCAAGGAGGAGCACCTTTTTTGATCAATTTTGGCCCTAAATAAAGCCTAGAGTCGGTTCTCCAATAGGTGCCTCCAAAAACTCTTAAAAAACATCCAAATTCGTTGAATCTTCTAGAAATAG
The DNA here is from genome assembly GCA_002079205.1 of Phalaenopsis hybrid cultivar. Lineage (NCBI taxonomy): Eukaryota > Viridiplantae > Streptophyta > Magnoliopsida > Asparagales > Orchidaceae > Phalaenopsis > Phalaenopsis hybrid cultivar. Next base: position 6,827 of record JXCR01135628.1, on the reverse strand, counting down.
GGTCTAAACTAACATTGGCACCATTGACGCCCATTTTGGCGTTGTCAGCGCCAATGTTCCACTAATTAATTCGCTGCTCTCTGTCAAATGGCGTCATCGGCGCCAAGTCTGGCTCCATCAGTGCCGAACAAATTTTTAACTTTTCCATTTTGACTCCAAATCTCATCATTTTTGCTTCCTTTTTGCTCAAAGTCCTAAAATTCAACAAATTACAAGAAAACATGAAAAATACATTCCATTAAAGTGCAATATTATAAAAAATGAGTATAAAATATGTGTCTAAAAAAGCATATATTTTTGGTGCATCAGGAGCCAAGGTCGGTGCTGGGCAAAATTCTAGAAGATTAGATTAACTTGGACGCTTTTTGAAGAGTTATTGGAGGAAACTCTTAGAGAATTGACATTATGCTTTATTTAGAACAAAAATTGCGCAAAAAAAAGTAGTTGTTAGAGGGGGCTTGAGTGTAATTGAGTTTACTTGAGTGTTCTATTATTTAGTGTGGTGAGTCTAAGTGTGATTTTCTACTAAGAGTTGCTAAGAAAAGGAGAGAATGNCTAAATTATTTAACTACTAGCAAAATTGAAATGCAAAGTTTAAATAGTAACTACTAAACTATTGAACTATGTTTATGTGATGAAGATTTCATATGTGAAAAAGCTTCTTTCCCAATGGAATGAGATTTTGGTAAAATGAGATGAGATAAATGGTTTTAATATGTATTTTTCCAAATATGAGCAGTTTTATTTCTCTACCCTGATATAGTGTTATAGAAAATCATTGGCTAATCTCAGGTTAGTCCCTAAATCCGTGGCTAGGTTAGGTGGATACTGGCTCCCACTCCAAAGCTCCCACTTCCCTTCACCTAAAGGCTAACTCTCGCTTTAGTTTTTAAACACTAAGACCGAATTGGGATTTTATTATGTCACCCTAAAATCTTCAATTCTACACCTAACAATGTATATTTCTCTATTTACTTACACTTAATTCCATGAACGAAATTCTCCTTCATGGAATCAAATGTAATCCTCACTCTGTTGTGAACTCATACTCCATTTCTCGCATCATATGTTTCACAACAAATTTTAATATTTTAATTGGCAATATCAAAATGTAACTTAAGTTCGAAGTTGAAAAATCATCATAATATATCTTATATTTTAATATTGGCATATCCATATTATCTCTTCATTTCACTATATCTCAGAGTAGGGAGAAAGATAAAAGAAACTACTTAGACTTCACGAGAAAGATAGAACAAAACACAAATTTCATATATAAAAGAAATTTCATGCAACACTAATAAAAATAACAAACAATGCTTACCTGAAACTCTTTCTCAAAGTAATTCCCTTGTAGCCTTACCTAGAAAATGTAGGAAGAAATAATATCTCACTTTTCTCCTTCTATAAAACTTTTAGAGAAAGATTCACATTTAATCTCACCATAAAAGCACTAAAATCTTAAAGAAAACTTACTAATAGACTCCAAAATGGTAGTGGAATGAAGATGGAGAAGTGTATGGAGTGTAAGAGATTGAATTGTGGCGAGGAATGGGTAAAAAGGAGAAAGGAGGAGCACCTTTTCTGATCAATTTTGGCCCCAAATAAAGCCTAGAGTCGGTTCTCCAATAGGTGCCTCCAAAAACTCTTAAAAAACATCCAAATTCGTTGAATCTTCTAGAAATAGGGTCTAAACTCACATTGCCACCATTGACGCCCATTTTGGCGTCGTCAGCGCCAATGTTCCACAAATTAATTCGCTGCTCTCTGTCAAATGGCGTCATCGGCGCCAAGTCTGGCTCCATCGGTGCCGAACAAATTTTTAACTTTTCTATTTTGACTCCAAATCTCATCATTTTTGCTTCCTTTTTGCTCCAAGTCCTAAAATTCAACAACCTACAAGAAAACATGAAAAGTACATTCCATTAAAGTGCAATATCATAAAAAATGAGTATAAAATATGTGTCTAAAAAAGCATATATTTTTGGTGCATCAGGAGCCAAGGTCGGTGCTGGGCAAAATTCTAGAAGATTAGATTAATTTGGACGCTTTTTGAAGAGTTATTGGAGGCAACTCTTAGAGAATCGACATTATGCTTTATTTAGAACAAAAATTGCACAAAAAAAGTAGTTGTTAGAGGGGGCTTGAGTGTAATTGAGTTTACTTGAGTGTTCTATTATTTAGTGTGGTGAGTCTAAGTGTGATTTTCTCCTAAGAGTTGCTAAGAAAAGGAGAGAATTGAGAGATTTCTTCTTCCATACATTTTTAAAGAGAAAATCAAGAGTCTTGTAAAGAGAGAAACATTCTAAGAGGGGCTACATAGGACTTGCTTTGAGAAAGAGTTACAGATAAGTGATATTTGTTTAGTATTGTTGTGTAAACTTTTTTTTTATTTATGAAATTCATATTTTATTGTTACTTTCTCAAGAGTTCTGAGTAGTTTTCTTTGCCTTTCTCCCTACTCTGAGATATGGTGAAATAAAGATATAATTTGGATGTGCCAATTTTAAAATTTAAAATAAATTGTGATCATTTTTCCACTCAGTTCTTAATTTACTTTTTGATCTGACCAATTGAGATGTTAAAATCTGTTGTGAAACATATGATTCGGGAGATGAAGTAGGAGTTCTACAACAAAGTGAGGAATTGAGTGAAAATAAATATGGAAATATAGATTATTGGAAAAAAAATTAGAGATTTTAGGGTGACAGACTAAAATCCCCAATTTGGTCATAGTGTTTAAGAACTAAAGCGAGAGTTAGCCTTCAGGGGAAGGGAAGTGAGTGTTATGGAGTGAGAGTCAGTATCCTCCCGGACTAATCACGAATTTAGAGACTAAACCTAAGATTAGCCAACAATTCTTTTTAACACTTGGCTAAGGGTAGATAATTAAAATTGCTCCTAGTTGGTACAATACAAATTCAAACCATTTGTCTCTCTCATTTAACCAAAAACTCATTATAGTGGGAAAAATGCTTTCTCATATTTCATAACTTCATCACAGAAATATAGTTTTGTAGTTATAATTTAACTTTATTTTACAGTCTTTCTAATAGTTGATAATTTAGTTTTGATAACATCTTAAACATTTAAAATTAGTAAAGTAGACTTTCTTTATTATTGTGAAATTTTTAATCTAAATTATCATGTCGAATTTAAACCTTCCCCATGGGATCGACATTTGAGGCTCAAACAGAAAGTCATGTATTACTTAATAACGATACATATACTTGCGTAGAATCCTAACATAAATTTCTTTAATTTCCTATTCATAAATAACAAACCAAATTTTTGGTGTCACTACAAAGCGGAGTCAACTTTATTAATTTTACACAACTATAATTTTTGGGATCAGAGTCCCTCGGAGAAGGTAACCTACGGTTGCTAATGATATCTCTTCATTTAAATGGGTTTCATAACTTGTTTAAGCTAAGTAAATTCAAAAGAAAATAGTGATATTGAAATGAGAGAACCGTGAGATCCTAATCGGTGCTGCTCTAATCAACTTTAACCTCCCCTAATGTAGAACTTTTAACTTGTCATTTAAACCATTAAACCTTAAACTTTAGGATTGCTACTATGTCGAGGAGCTTGGAACTAATTATGTGGACAACTTTCTGCAACAATAATCTGCAACAACACGAGGATCTACAACATCATATCTTTCCTTAGATTTAAATAAAAAGCCATAGGACTTTGAGGTTCTCCATCTAGTGTGACGTAAATCCTCAACTCTTTCTTTAGTGCTTTGCACAATCATGTTATGTAATTTAAGCCCTAACCTATTTTAGGATTTCAAGGTTGTCATTCGTTACGACCTAAATCCTCAAATCTTCTAGGATATTTGTGTGACTGTCTTGCACAAATGTAAGCTCTAATTAATAAAATTAGCAGGATAAAACATTCAATAATTTTATTTTCAAAATTGAAGCCGAACCATAGGATAACTTAGGAATTCACCGAGGTTCTCCTTAGGATCAATGACATCCCCTAGCTCTTCTTCCTTTGGGTTCCAAAATAAATATTCCAATTTTGAGTCATTCCCCTCTCACACCTCTTCGTCTGATCTTTTAAAAAGTCTTATCCCTTTAAACTCCTTGAACACAATATCCCCTATTTTTTATTGCCAATTTTCTTAGTTGAATTTAGTTATCTAAGATGTCATTAACTATAGGTGCTTGCCCTTATAGGAAATTTTGAAGAACCCGATTTAATATAACCCCTATTTAATTTTTTGCAATAAGTAAGGGAACTTGTCAGTCAACATAAAAAATAGTTTTTCACAGACTTAAACGAGTGTCATAAATTTTTTAGTTTATTAAATTGAGCCTTACCAGTGAGTAGTTTATTTATCCTTCATAATAAATGCATTATTTGCGATATTAGACTTGTTTTAGAGGATATAAGATCTGTTCGATCTTATTTTTTCAAAATTTAAAGATACTACTTTTCACAAATTATATATATAAATTAAATTAAACAGCGCGTCGAGATTTCTATTCCAACAACTGACAATTTCCAATTTGGCGACCGACAGACATCATTTCAGCGTCCTATGAGATAGAGAACAGAGAAACAAACATGTTCAAACCATAATATCTCGCTTGATTGTCAACCAAATCGCTTTGGGTTTGTTCCTACAACTTCATCTAATTGAGTTGAACCTATCAATACAACTAAATGGACGCGCATTGTATATTTCTTTCATAAAGGCCCAAACCAAGGCTTAATTTAGGATTTTTTTATCCATAACTTGTCCCAAGATTTGTGGCCTCAATTAGTCTTGACAAAGATGTTCACGTTAATGCCACACACCTTCTTGCTTCAATTTAATCTGAAATATGCTCTAGCTATGAGCTAGGTCAAAAGGTGGCTCGTGTTAGAATTGGGATGGGTTGGAGGGCTCCATAAGACATAATATTGATTGAGCGAGAGGTTTTTTTGCACTTGTGAATCTTATGGGAGCCTTAATTTAAAGTTTTGGTGGATTTGATGTCGGGACTTTGAAAAGTCGTAGATTTTAATGGGAAGTTTTGGGTAATATGTTCAATTAGAAGGTCTAAGAATGATGGGGATAAGCCACTCTAGTTTGTTGGAGTAACTTTGGCGTTGGAGGCAAGGAGTTTGAGGGACTGGTTGGAGAGTTTAGTGTGCATGGGAGGATATTGGGTTCCCTCTTTAAATAGCCATGGAAGTCCATGGAGATGGCTTGAATGGCATGAAGATGCATAATGTGGCTTTTGAAAGAATTTACAGAGGAATTTCAGGGGTTTTGAGCAGTGGAGCAAAGTTTTCTCATTTTTTTGCTTTGTTTACCATGGTGGCACCAATGGTGATAAAAGTGGCATGGAGGAGGGCTTAGACTGATTGGGGAGGATCTTGGTGGTGTGGCTAAAACAAGATTTGGTCTAGGTTAACCAACCTTGGCCTGGTTTAGCTCCCCAAGGTTTAAGCTTGACTTGGGTGGCATGTGTTCAATCCTCGTGGTAGGTTGTGCAATTTTGTCTTTTAGTGCTTGGATTTAGTTTGGTTTTGCTTTTGTCACCCACATGTCTTGGTGCGTCATGGTTGTGTTATAGATAGCCCATGAATGATGGGCCATTGGAAATATGGACCATGGACATGGGTTTTGGATTTAAAGCTAATGTAGATGCGTTTAGACTTAGCCAAAGAACGTAAGACAAATAGGCTTTCATAATTTACCTAATTAAGTTATTAGTTTAATTATGGGGGTTGGCCTCATTGTGCCAATTTGGCCCCTAGGTGTTTTGATGCCTTGATCGCCTTGAGTGGGGCTTAATTTATTGGCAATGGGGTCAATTGGTCCAAAATTGACCCAAAATTGGGTTGAACCCAATTTGGTTTTCTCACCAGCAGTACCATCAAGCCTTGTGGTCAAATTGGTGTGTTGTCCCTTCTTGTGGAATTCAGGGTCAATTGGGGTTGGGAAGCCCATAGGTGATGCTATGGATCATNATTGATTTTTAATATTTCTAATAGCAGACCCTTGATTTTGTATTTGATTTCCCATGTTCAACATTACTTCTTTCATCATCAACCTCTTTTCCTTAACTTGTGGGTTAGGGTTAGAGTTAATTACAGGAGGATAATAAGGTCTATAATTAGGATTTCCTTGGTTGTTCAAATTTCCATATAGTTTCACCGAATTGTTATAATTATTCCAACTAAAATTAGGGTGACTTTTTTCATCCATGGTTATAATATTTAGAGTAAGGATTGTTATTTCAATTATTTATAGCATTTAAAGTTTCATAAGATGATTAAGTATCAATGATCTGTCCTAGTGAATTTTTCTATAATACCGGGAGTATTTGAGAATAGTTCACTCAAATTTAATCAATATTTTTTGAAATAACAGCAATTTGAGATGCTAATATAGACATTGCATCAGAGTTATGAATACTAATAACTCTCTTAGGATTTACCCTTTCATAGGGCTATTGAAAATTGTTAGTAGCCATTTCCTCAATTAAAGAGTACGCTTCATCAAAACGTTTTGACATTAGTGATCCACCTACAACAGCATCTATAATAGATCTAAGTGATCTTACTAATCCATTGTAAAAGGTTTGAATTATTAACCAATCTGGTAGAGCATGGTATAGACTTTTTATAAGAAGATCTTTAAATCTTTCTCAAGCTTCATATATCAATTCTTCTTCAAACTGACAAAAAGATGTAATATCATTTCTAAGCTTGGCAGTTTTTTAGGGTGGAAAAAATTTAGTGAAGAATTTTTGTGACAGTTCTCCCCAAGTTCTGATAGATCCAGGTGCTAATGAATTTAACCAAGCTTTGGCTTTATC
>JXCR01135623.1:4592-16635 GCA_002079205.1 Phalaenopsis hybrid cultivar | reverse complement strand
CAAATTCGAAAATCTTAAAAAACCCCTACCCCTAAATAAAGGCATTCTGTCCAGTACCAGTGCTATAGATGGATCAAACAGAAAGGTGGAACTCGTATCACCACATAGTGCTGTTCAATCTTCAGAGTCTGGACGCAAGGATGAGAGCTTGAGGAATTCTCCTTGTTCTACTGGTTCAAGGCTTTCATCCTTTGGTGGTAGCCAAAAGTTACGCTGTCAAAAATGCAATGAAACTGGACATGTGATCCAGCACTGTTCCAATAACAAGCTTCAAAAATCTACTAATAACCTTGCAGCTGACGGGAATTCAAATGAGGTAGTGAAGAAGAATAATAAATGGAGAGAAGTAGTGGAGGCAGCCATATCGAGAAGTAGAGTGCTAAAGGGTAACAAAACTGATGCATGTGAGGAGCTTCCCGCAGCCAAAACAGATTTGAATTGTGTAGCAGTTTCAAAAAATGCTCCAAATGCTATTATCCAGAGAAATAGCGTTTTAACCACCTCAAAGGATTTAAATATTGATTCTACCAAAAACTTAGCTTCTGCAAATTCAGGGCAGTCTGCTGTACTTCCAGTTGAGGTTTCTCATGTTTCCAAAGTTGATGACCAAAGTCATTGTCTTCCTATTGACAAATTGAGTGCAAAGCCTTTTGTGGAATCATTACAAGACCTGGCTCCATTTTTAGCAAACACTATAAGAGCCTCAGCAATTCCCAAGCTTGAATGCATATGGCAGTACGACATGTTTTTTCTGCCAACTTTGTATTTTAAAGTAGGGATAATTGCATACAAACCACCCGAAACATTGATATTTACAAATTAACCACCAGATGTTTTATTTCGAACAACCGAATCGATGTATTTACGCTTACCACGATTAAACTAATGAGAATTTGATAGAAAGAAAACTATGGGTTGAGGTTTTACCATGGATTTTGATATTTGAGTGAGAATTTGAAAAATGGATGTAAAGAGGGTGGTTAATTTATAAATAGCAAGTTTCGGGTGTTCTTTAGGTAATTTCCTCTTTAAAGTATTATCTTGTTTGTTCTCATGTATAATTCTGTTTCTTTTTTTTTTTCTCAACTTTGTAGAGGTAACTTCATTGTTCTGGGAATCGGAAATTGCCCTGAAAATTTTGATGGAATTCAAGCTCATTTATCAAGTTGTGCTTCACATAGAGTATTTGAAGCAGCAATCAAGATCCCTGGCAGTGTCCACTTAGAGGAAGTATCTCACATTAGCTTATGGCCATCACATTTTCAAAGAATTGGTCCACAAGAAGAGAATATTGCTCTATTTTTCTTTGCTAAAGATGAGGAGAGGTTTGTGTAGGAAGGATGTTTCATTCATGTTATTTTGTTTTTTACATGATTATTAGCAGCTGATGTTTCCTATTGTGATTGGCACAGTTATGACAGAAGCTACAGAAGGCTAATGGATAGGTTGCACAAAAATGATTTAGCCCTTAGAGGAAGCATGGATGGATTTGAAATACTTATATTCACATCAAATAAGTTGCCAATGAAATCCCAGCGTAAGAAATTCACATATTTGGACATGCATTATTGGTTCTGTGTATATAATTATTGTGATTTTAAGTTTGCATAAGGAAGATCATTGAAGTACTGTTCTTTTGGCAGGTTGGAACATGATGTATTATCTCTGGGGCATGTTCAGAGCTAGAAGAGGATACGGGTTGCCTCTGATGTGTGGCCAGAAGAAATCCTCTATGCCAAATTTGGTTTTGGAGCTCCCAAATGAAGATTTGTCNTCATTGAAGTACTGTTCTTTTGGCAGGTTGGAACATGATGTATTATCTCTGGGGCATGTTCAGAGCTAGAAGCGGATACGGGTTGCCTCTGATGTGTGGCCAGAAGAAATCCTCTATGCCAAATTTGGATTTGGAGCTCCCAAATGAAGATTTGTTAATTCCTCCCATCAACCTTGTTTGTAATGCCCAGAACTCAGAGACTAGTATATACTTGAACAACTTATCTGAATTCAGACCATCTACGATAACACCAGGGAAGCCAGCAGACTCTCTGGATGTGCTGCCCATATCCTCTGGCATTTCCGATAAGGCATGCAGGAGACTGGAAGCTTCTGTTCAAAATTCTTTAAGTCAAGTGGTTGCTGATCCTAATGTACCACTACAACCACTAGGAAAGCATTCATTTCCCGTTGAGAAGTCATCCGGGATGACAGCTGATCTACTGACAGTTACTGACTCTCCCAAGTCTATGCGTCTAATGTCTGCTTCAAACTCTTTTTCTGAAGAGAGAAAAGATCGAACTTTTCCGGTAAAAAAATTATTTCATGAAGTAAATTTTTCTCATCAAGTGATGAAACATCTGGAATTTTTTTATTTTTGGCGTAGGTTAAGAGTTTCTTTTACCGTTTAAAGTTCTTTAGCTACTTAAAACACAATTTTTTATAGCTAGCTTCAAGCTTATTATGCTTTCTTGGGGGGTTCTGATACTTGATCTTGAAAAACAACATTGAATATTAGATTATAAATAAACTATATGCTTATCGAACTGATGGATCATGCATAAGGGGCCTGGTTTTGGCATTGGATGTGTGTGTATTTGTGCTAGGTATTCTGTACCTTTTTGAACGGTGAGACATCTACTTTGTAAGGGATTGTAGGACTAAGCACTTGTCATAATTGCATATTAGCGGAGCATAATATGTATGGATTGGATCTATCATGTGAAAAATCTACTTAATAATCTTGCTAATTAATGATCCAAAAAGTTTCATTGGGTAAATAATGCAGAATGGGACCCAATCCTAATCATCAAGTGCAGATTTATGGCAATATTCAGTCCAGTTGATTTGACCAAGCTACCCATAATTGTGTTTATTTTTATTTATTTAATTAGGTAAGGATTAGCCTTTTCGTCAACCCTCTATTATTTTTATTTAGGTGATTAGATTTTCTTAACTTACCTTGATTTAATTCATTTTCTTAATACAATCCTATTTCTATATACATAGTGATAAGAAAAACTTTTTATCCTATTTAACAGTTTTTAGAGCCAGAGCTGCATTATCTGGTGTTTTCAATCCATGATTGTTTTATAAATAGTAATCATGGATTGGAACCACAAATATTATGAAAAAAACAATACTTTGTAAATTTCATTTGAAAAAAATAGTANGGCAATATTCAGTCCAGTTGATTTGACCAAGCTACCCATAATTGTGTTTATTTTTATTTATTTAATTAGGTAAGGATTAGCCTTTTCGTCAACCCTCTATTATTTTTATTTAGGTGATTAGATTTTCTTAACTTACCTTGATTTAATTCATTTTCTTAATACAATCCTATTTCTATATACATAGTGATAAGAAAAACTTTTTATCCTATTTAACAGTTTTTAGAGCCAGAGCTGCATTATCTGGTGTTTTCAATCCATGATTGTTTTATAAATAGTAATCATGGATTGGAACCACAAATATTATGAAAAAAACAATACTTTGTAAATTTCATTTGAAAAAATAGTTATTTTACAAGAGTTTTCACCTGTAAAATATTTTTTTTAAAAAAAAGTGATGATCGTTGTAAAAACATTTATTAATGCAAATTAAAAGTTATAATTTTTCAAAATAAATAAGAAAGAGATTTACATACTAATTACGTAAATTTTGAATAATTATATAAAAAACGAAAATACCCTTTAATTCATGCAGGTCACTGTTAACTTTAACGGAAATTATGATTTAGGATTATTTGGAGCAACTTTTAATTGTCTTGGACTAAATTGGAACATTCTAAAACTCTGAGACTAAATTGTATGTTCTTAATAGTTGGTGGACTAAATTGATTTCATCAAGCTACCCATAATTTTTTTATTTTTATTTATTTAATTAGGTAGGGATTAGCCTTTTTGCCAACCCTCTTATTTTTGTTTAGGAGATTAGATTTTCAAAACTTATCTTGTTTTATTTCATTTTTTTACTACATTCATATTTCTATATAGATAGTGATAAGAAAGACTTTTCATCTGTATTAATCAGTTTTTAGAGTCAGAGCTGTTTTATCTGATGGTTCCAATCCATGATTTCCATTATATATAAATAGTAATCATGAATTGGAACCACAAATATTTTGAAAAAGCAATTATTTGTAAATAGTTATTTTACAAGACTTTTCATTTGTAGAAAATTTTATTTGAAAAAAAGTGATCAATGTTGTGAAGAAGTTTATTAATGCAAATTAAAAATTATAATTTCTCAAAACAAATAAGAAATTGATTTATACGAAGACCACGTAAATTTTGAATAATTATCTAAAAGATGAAAATACCCTTCAATTCATACAGGTCTCTGTTAACTTTAATTGAAAATTATGATTTAGGACCTATTTAGAGCATTCTAAAACTCTAGAACTAAATTAGACACTTTTTAATAGTCGGGGGACTAAATTGATTTGATCAAGCTACCCATGATTGTGTTTATTTTTATTTATTTAATTAGGCAGGGACTAGCCTTTTTGGCAACCCTCTATTATTTTTATTGAGGCTATTAGATTTTCGGAACTTATCTTGATTTACTTCATTTTTTTTAGTACTATCCTATATCTATATAAATAATGATAAGAAAGACTTTTCATCTATATTTATCAGTTTTTAGAGTCAGAGTTGTATTATCTGGTGGTTCCAATCTATAATTGCTAGTATATATAAATAACAATCAAGGATTGGAACCACAAATATTTTGAAAATAGGAATCATTTGTAAATTGCATTTGAAAAAAATAGTTATTTTACAAGACTTTCATCAGTAAAAAGTTTTATTTGAAAAAAAAAATAATGACTGCTGTGAAGAAATTTATTAATGCAAATTAAAATTTATAATTTTCAAAACATATAAAAACGAAATTTATATACAAACCACATGGACTTTGAATAATTATATAAAAGATGAAAATACCCTTTAATTCATGCATGCTACTATTAACTATAACGAAAAATATGATTTAGGACTAATTTAGAGCATTCTAAAATTCTGGCTAAATTTGGCACTTTTTTATAGTTGGGAGACTATTTTGGGCTTTACTCATTTCATGTTCTAAGCTTAATCAATCCACTGCATTATATCAAGCTGATAGTAACCACCGTAAATCATGTTTCATAATACTCACTTTCTAGATAATGATACCTCTAATCTATCAGAAGCACGCTTGTTCCAAACTCCGCACAATTACAGTGTAACGATTCACCATTTTGCACATTTTAATGTGGTTTATCTAAATACAACCTGACCTGCACCGTTGTCCTTGTAGAGAAAGCTTGTTAGTGACTGCACCAACAGAAATACTGTTGACTTGTCTACATTTGCGTATAATACTGGAGAAGAATCTAGCCTTAGAAGAGCTTCATCTGTACCCCTAAATTCTTTAAATTGCAATCAAGGTGAAATTTTATCTCATTTAATCATTAGAGAGTGCAATATCTTCGTTTCTTGTGATGATTCTACTGATTTGTTTCCATTTAAAGTAACAGGCGATGAATTCGGCAGAATTGAAAGAAATTTGAGAGACAAAGTGTGTGCAACATCTAGTGTAGCTATTATGGATGTTGATGATCCAACACAAACTGCGTTAGACGTAGAGCGCCTTAATAACAAGAAACGCGGGCGATCACTGTTGTCGAGTGAGGATGAAAGGGAGCCAAAGAAGAACTGCTATGCCACTGATAGTGTCACTGAAACTAATGTTAGCAATAGGCTCTCCTCCAAAATACACCCATTATATTCATGCATTTTGAGCCCGCAGATGGAAGAACAGATCTACCGTGAACCTGTGCTGTTTGAGAGCTCCAGAACTACAGAGAGATGCTTCTTCCCAACGGATTTATGTCCTGTTCAGAACAACAAATCCGCCAACATCATACATATTCCATCTTCAGATGATGAAGCAATCCCAGAATCTTGCTCTCCTGATCTAGAACTGGCCCTTGGAGGAAAGAGTAAATTGGCTAAGCCCATGGCATCACCATTGCCATTCACATCAGTTGGAGGCAAGCAGCATATCCAACTTGGTTCTTCAGGTTATGATGGAGATGATTTATCCGCATCTCTCTCTCTATCTCTTGCTTTTCCTGCAGCGGAGAGGGAGGGATCAGCTAAATGCATTTTAGAAAAAGAGCCTATTTTGCCTGAGAAACCTTCAGCCAACACTCCATTGTTTCTGTTTGGGAGATTTAGCAACCCTTGAAATGGAACTCCTGGGTGTTATTTTCTCATTGTATTGCTGATCGCTGAGGTGTTCTGGGGGAGAATTTTAGAGCCCTTCTCATCTGTTTATAGTTACAGAAAAATCCTTGTTTATTTCTCCTTTTTCTTACCAGCTGCTTTTAACTGGTGGTTTTTTTAGAGTGTAGATTCACGGCTTTGTGCACATATTAAGAGGGGGAAGGCCGAAGTTCTTATTGTAATTCTTAGTGTAACTGTTTCTAAGTCTCAATGTGCTCATACAAAAATCTAAAAAAGTTCTGCTGCTACTGTTTAGTCTGTCTAATGTTAAATGGCAAATGTGGATGATTCTAATGTTGCAGGAAATGGCTCGCCTGTTTTCTGGGAAACGGACTTATTAAATCATGCCAAAGTCAGAAATAGAGTTCTTTAGATTTATGAAGGATTCACGGTCCTAAGTTTTCCTTCGATCCAGCTTAAATCTGAATTTACTAGATCTATGAGTAGTGTCATTTTAATTAGTTTATGATTTATGAATTTACTAAATTTTACTACGGTAATTCGGCTAATGTTGAATTCTATTTGCAGCCAAATATCTCTTAAGGTCGAGTCATTTGGTTATGTGTATTGTTTAACACAAAACTAAAAAAATTAATAAATCTTGTAAATTTAGCTATGATAAATACTGAGATGTCTAATTGCTCAAAATTATTTGGTAGGATAGCTGTTAAATCCAACTAGTGTTTTATAAGTTATTTGGCTACTTAATTCTGGATTTAAATTGGTTGGCTCACATGAAATTTTAGTAATAATTATTACTACTAATGAGTAATATATAAAATTAATTAAACACAACCTTTATTTAATTAAACTGTTATTAACATAATTAATTTATTTAAGTTAATTTTAATAGATTGCTATTAAATATTAAAATTAACTAATGATTAAATCAGCATTTTTTTTAGAATCCATTATTTAATGACTTTGAAATTATCAATATTTAACGAAAACATAAAAATAATCCCAATAACCCTCGCCTCTCGTTCTCTACTGCCTCCGCTCTCCTTCGTCCAACCAAACCCACCGAAGCCAGCCGCCTCTCCTTCGCTCCGACTGTGGAGGTCGCGGTCGTGCTCCCCTCTCCTTCGCTTCGGGTAGGAGTGAGGAAGTAGCGGCCGCAGCGAGGTGAAGAAGACATTGACGTGACAAGCGGCGTGGGAAGGAGAAGAAGATTTCAACGGAGAAGAAGAGAAAGTAAGCTTTGTGTTTCTTCCCAACCAGCCCTTCGCGTTCTTCAGCTACTTTGAATCCCGTAAATCCATATTCTAGTTAGATTTATTCAATCCGGGAATGCAGATTCTGTAGGATTTTTAGCTATTTTTGCTCTTTGGCAGGATTTAGGTTATAGTCTGCGCAAATCCTCCTGCCAAACAACCACTTTGATTGTTTGGATGCTGATAGAATAACTTGAATCAAGATAGATACTTGTTCTCGTTAATTGTCCTGAAATTTGTTGAACTGTTTTTTTTTTAGAAATAAATCTTGTAAAAATGGCTCTATAGTGAATCTAGGGCTGGGTTGATGGGCAATGGCTGCTTAGATGGTTAATAAAATGATCATAGGGGTGAGGTTTTTACTGGTTAAAGTTAGGATATTTGGTCAATCTTTAATGCCTTTATCTGGTGTAGTAATATAATGATAGTTTTGGGTTTTCAGTAGGCCGTCTCCATTCTCGATACAATTATTTTGCTTTTACGTATCTGCTCGAATTTTTTCTGTGAATTCCTTGTCGCATTCTTGTTACGGGCGTTTTGTTTTGCTATGGCTCGATATTAAATGATTTTCATTTTATGTTTTATACGGCATCTTGGCATAAAATATTCAGTTGTGAGGGTTGATTATGTTGTGAAAAAGAATGACAATAAAGTGAAAAAATGGATCAGGAAAATTGTAAAATAAGAAAGCACAGCAAAAACAGACAGATTTATGTGGTTCGTCCTAAGCTGGAGAGTATTTTGTTAGCTTCGAAGATGATCCACGATTACAAGAAAATACTATTTCCCTCTCTCTCTCTCTCTCTCTCTCCCCTCCCCTTCTCTCTCTCTAAACCGAGAGTCACACTAAGGCTTCAAAGAAAAGCAACCTTTCAATTCCTTTATTTCTCCTGTATAAGCCTCACGCCGGAGAGTAATCCAAGGAGAGCAGCCNCTCTCTCTCTCCCCTCCCCTTCTCTCTCTCTAAACCGAGAGTCACACTAAGGCTTCAAAGAAAAGCAACCTTGCAATTCCTTTATTTCTCCTGTATAAGCCTCACGCCGGAGAGTAATCCAAGGAGAGCAGCGTATTGGAGAGTAATACATCTTCCCTGTAATCGCGAGCCCTTTCTATTCTTGTTCAGGCCAAAGAAGAATTTAAGGTAGCTTGCCTGAATAGAGGGAAATCAGAAACAGCTCTGAGAATCAAATCCCAACGCAAATTGGAATCACCTTTGCTATATTTGCTTCGGCTTATTTAAGGAAGCAGCAATTCAGGAATTTCAAAAAAGGAGCAACTGTGAGGAGAATAAGGCAACCTTTACTTAGCGAATCCATATGAAGCAGGTGCATAATTTGGAACTTAATTATATCACAGCGATTAATTAAGGAAACAAATAACAGGAAATTAATTCAACAGATAATTTCCTAAGATGCACAATACCACCCAGTCTGGATGTAGTGGACTGAGCTCCACATAACATAACAATTCTCCCACTTGGAGACTGAGATACTAACTGCATCATCTACTGATTGTGTCGTTCTTTTTCCTCAAACATGATATTTTCTACTATTCTCCACCTCTATAACTCAAAAGCCCGGTCTTCATGCCAGAAGACCAACTGAAGCTGCACACAACTTCAGTTTCTCAATAATAACACCCTTAGTTGACATATCAGCGTCAACGTAGTCTTGTATCTCCAAACTCTTTCCTGGGTTACTCATGAACGTGCTTACAACTCCCATTACATGGACAATATCATGCCTCAGCTGAAAACGTTTTTCAACAAGTCCAACCTTATACCGTTTACTGCCATCAAACGCAATTTTCACCCGGTACACTCACTTGTTATGCATTTCCTTCTTCCCTGGTGAAAGTTCTGTTAGCTCTCACTTGCTCAAACTTTCTTCTTGCAAGATTTCTTCATAGCTCTGTGGTTCTCCACCATTTGTTCGTACAAGATATGGTTTTTCTGCCTTTGGCGCTCTGTCATTTTTCAAGAAACTTATTTTCTTATGTTTCCCCATAATGCATCTCTAGCTCATGTGTCCACGCCTGAGTAAACTTGTAGTCATATATAGTGTGTCAGTTTTCTTATCCTGAACCAATATTAATGCTTCTTTAGTAATATTCCAGGTATTATCTGAGAACACTACTGAATGACCACCCTTATTGAGCTGCCCAACAGAAATGAGATTTTTCTTTAATTCNTTTCCTAAGATGCACAATACCACCCAGTCTGGATGTAGTGGACTGAGCTCCACATAACATAACAATTCTCCCACTTGGAGACTGAGATACTAACTGCATCATCTACTGATTGTGTCGTTCTTTTTCCTCAAACATGATATTTTCTACTATTTTCCACCTCTATAACTCAAAAGCCCAGTCTTCATGCCAGAAGACTNATATGTACCTTCCCAAAGTCACCTGCAATATAGTTTCACATCAACTCCTGATGGGAAGATGTATGGAAGGAAGCCTCTGAATCCAATATTCAGTCATCAACAAAACTGTGAACTGTCAGCAATAGCACATCATGCATTTCTTCAGTTGCAACATTAACGTCATTATTCTCTTTCTTAAGATTCATGTTGTTTCTTTTTATGTGGCTAACCTTGCCACAATTACAACAGGTTGTCTGCTGATCAGATTTTGATTTGATATTTTTTTTGTTTGAGTTTTGTTTTGTGATCTTCCTCTGGAATCAACGATCAGTACCGAACTCGAACCCGAGGTCTTGCCAGAATCTTTCCTGTGCACCTCATCAGTCAAAATCAAATCACGAATATCATCATATTTCAATTTATATTTACCCGCAGAACTGCTAACTGTCATTCTCATGACTTCCCAGCTATTTGACAATGAAACCAACAGTATCAGCGCACATATATCATCATCAAAATCAATTTCAACAGAAGACAATTGATTTGTGATAGTATTGAAATCATTCAGGTGTAGAGCAACAGACAAAAATTTTTCAAGTTGAATAACATTTTTCATCAGGTGTACCTTGTTATTCGCCGATGACTTTTCATACATACCTGATAAAACCTTCATGAGATCTGCAGTAGTCATCTCTTTTATGACGTTATGGGCAACGGGTCTTGATAGGGTTAGTCGTATAACCCCCAGAACCTGTCGATCCAACATATTCCATCCCGCCTTGTCCATCTTTTCTGACTTCTTTCCCAGCAACGACAGGTGAAGTTTCTTCCCATAGAGGTAGTCTTCTATCTGCATCCTTCAGTAACCAAAATTTGTGTTATTGAACTTCTCGATCCCCGATATNCTTTTCTGACTTCTTTCCCAGCAACGACAGGTGAAGTTTCTTCCCATAGAGGTAGTCTTCTATCTGCATCCTCCAGTAACCAAAATTTGTGTTATTGAACTTCTCGATCCCCGATGCCATTACTTCATCTTTGTCCATCATTCTTTCTTTGAGCCTCAAACCAAATCTTTGATATCAGTTGTTGTGAAAAACGACGACAATTAAGCGAAAAAACGGATTGAGAAAAATCGCAAAATAGAAAAACACAGCGGAAACACACAGATTTACGTGGTTCGTCAAATTTTTTACGTCCACAGAGCTGTCGAGTATTTTATTAGCTTCAAAGAATACACTTATCGATCACCTCGAAGATTACAATAAAACACTCTTTCTCTCTCCTCCCCTTCTCTCTCTCTAAACCGAGAGTCACACCAAGAAGAAGAAAAACGGCTTCAAAGAAAAGCAACCTCGTGATTCCTTTATTTCTTCTATATAAGCCTCACGCCGGAGAGTAATCCAAGGAGGGAAGTCTGCTGGATAGTAATACCTCTTCCCTGTAATTGTGAGCCCTTTTTATTCTTGTTCAGGCCAAAGAAGAATTTAAGGTAGCTTGCCTGAATAGTGGGAAATCAGAAACAGCCTTGAGAATCAAATCCCAACGCAAATTGGAATCAGCCCTTGCTATATCTGCTTAGGCCCATTTAAGGAAGCAGCAATTCAGGAATTCCAAAAAAGGAGTAACGGTGAGGAGAATAAGGCAGCCTTTATTTAGCAAATCCAGATGAAGCGAGTGCATAATTTGGAACTTAATTATATCGCAGCGATTAATTAAGGAAGCAAATAACATGAAGTTAATTCGACAGATAATTTCTTAAGATGCACCCCAGTTTGGATGTAGTGAACGGGGCTTCACATAACATGACAGATTATGAAAGTCTTCGAAGTAGGGTTTGAGAGACGTCAAAAGGATCCTTGGTCTTTTAGCTATTGTACACAAACTTGAAAGAAAAGAAGGGCGACATGAATAAGAAGGATGCATTGATCTAAAGCATCTAATTTGATTTGACCATATAAAAATTTTTTTAGAATCTTTAATATGCCTATTTGCTTCAAGTTCTCCATCACATTAATTTATTGTGGTTGGGTTAATTATTTCTTGTTTCTATCAAGAAAAAAATAGAATATATGACAATCTCTATGAACCCTAAAAACACATAAAATTCACATTAAATTGCTAATAAGGCAAAAAATCAGTAATTAGAAGAGATTGTAGTGCTAACATGGATACTTATCTATTGAATTGTTTGGCTAATTGT
>JXCR01135622.1:3639-18460 GCA_002079205.1 Phalaenopsis hybrid cultivar | reverse complement strand
ATATATATATATATATATATATATATATATATGTCTAACCATTAATTTGACCTAGTTAAAATTGATTTTAAAATTTTTTAACTTTTTTCACAGTGGACTTGATGATGTAGGTTTTCCTTTTTGAGAGAATAGGCTTAAACATGACCCCTCTTAAAATCATTGTATTCCCTTATTGCTCTTTATGTCATCTTACTAATTTCTTGCCATCAAACAATTTATGGAATATTAGCGGTTAATGTAACATTACTCTTGAAAGAGTAAAATTTAAACCACCTAATTAATAATAATGTGAGAGCAATAATTTTATTTTATTTTTAAAATTTTAATGTATATACTTTTGAAATATTCAAAGAATTTAATCAGAATTCACGTACACCACACAAATGTAAACTTTAATTATGGATTTTTTCATTGAAAATGGCGTAAATATTTAATTTGAAATTCATCCGCTTAAAAACTGTCTGCATGCTGAACCCCCACGTTGCTTGCGCTTCGAATTTGATAATCTTCTTTACTCGAACACGTATTAATGAATGATTTGTGAGATCTTCCCAACCAGAAGATGGAAACCTGTGAATCACTCCCATTAGATGCGACAGTCCTATAAATAATGATCGAGGAAGGACTGAGATTTATCAAGTGATAATTTCTTTCTTCTTCCTCCTCAGCATATATAGAAAAGAAGAAAATGGCTTCCAAGGCTTTTCTTCTGATAGGCGTTCTGCTTTCTGTGTCTCTTCTCATTTCCATGGAGGCGGGAGCTCGGCGGTTGGGCGGTGATAGTGGGGACAACCCTGGCTGTGATGGTGGTGGCAACCCTGGCTGTGGTAGTAGTGGCCCCCACCAAGGTGGCAACCCTGGCTGTGGTAGTAGTGGCCCCCACCAAGTCTGTGATGGTGGTGGCAACCCTGGCTGTGGTAGTAGTGGCCCCCACCAAGTCGGCCACCATCGTGGCCGCGCCCACCCTGGCGGCTATAGCGGCGGCCAACATGACGACAATAGTAGCGGCCATCATCGCGATCACTGCCGCCATGGCGGCAATACTGGCGGCCATCATCGCCACCACCGCGGCAAAGGAGGCAATTAACACCATTGCTAGAATGGATGATTACTTTGAGAACACTTCATCAAATGCTAATATTTTGAGTAGTTAAGAACTTGATAGCATGTGTAAATTAAAAATAAGTTGTGAAGTGTTTAATGTTTCTATAATAAAATATCTTTGTAAGGATACTATAAATGATATATAGTATACCATACTTGATTGCATGCATTACGGTTTCCATGATAAAACCTCTTTGGTAGAGTATAATAAATGGTATAACTGCAAGAATTGGGAAGATTAGCATCGGACATTTCCCGAAGCCAATC
The DNA here is from genome assembly GCA_002079205.1 of Phalaenopsis hybrid cultivar. Lineage (NCBI taxonomy): Eukaryota > Viridiplantae > Streptophyta > Magnoliopsida > Asparagales > Orchidaceae > Phalaenopsis > Phalaenopsis hybrid cultivar. Next base: position 17,089 of record JXCR01135622.1, on the reverse strand, counting down.
AAATATATTTCCCTACTCAAATCTCCATTTGCATCTTATTTGCGTAAAAAAAAAATAACGTTAAAGTGGATTAAATTGGTCCTGGAATTTTCATCGGTAATGTCTTGTTTGCTTTCACATAAGGTTGACTCAAATTTACGTCGGCCCATGTCCAATGCATTTTTTTTTTCGTGTGGGATAGTGACACCAATTATCGTGTACGATGCTAGTACAACGCAAACATGTAAGAAGCAAAAAAATAGTTATATAAAAGAGCGATTAGATTTACACATGCTTGCACATAACAAATACAAACATCTTAATAAAATACTTATTTATAATCACAGCTAAAACAAGAAATCACCAACATATCTAAAAAATGCTTCCAAATTTAATTAAAGAAATGTGGATTTGAATGTTCGAAAATCCCAACTATTGATATTGAAAGTTCACTTAAATAATATGAAAAAAAAAATTCAGCCTTTATGGTATGGGATCATCATCAAACACATAAAGCAAATCCTTATCCATCTCCTCACCCTCCTACTGGTCCTCCACATCCTCCTCGACAACACTCTTATGTCATTTGTGTCAATGATCAAAACTCTTTCTTAGGCATCCTAGACCTTTTGTAATCATCAGCTCGCCTTTATGCATCTGTCAAAGCTCTTTATTCATCGTGTTGACCCGCTTAACAAGTTCGTCATGCCAAGCATGTAACAAGCTTGGGCCACCCATAGTAACACGCGAGCGCTCAGCCTCAAATTCAATACCTTTTGTGCCTAGGCTATTCACCCTCCATTCTTAATTCTTTTCACTGTGGACTTGATGATGCATGTTACTTTTTGAGAAAAGGCCTTAAACATGAACCCCTTAAACAGTCAACCAAACTAATTTCTTGCCATCAAACAATTTAAGGATAATTAGCCGTTAATGTAACGTTACTCTTGAACGAGTAATATTTAAACCACCTAATTAATAATAATGTGAACGCGATATTCTCTAATTTTTCTTAAAATTAAATGTTTTCCTTTTGAAACATTGAATGAATTTGATCAGAATTAACGTTCACCACACACATATAAAATCTGAATTCTCCCTCTTTCATTGAAAATAGCTTACGTATTGAAGAAATTCAGCCGCTTAATAAATGTATGCATGCGGAACCCCTACGTTGCTTGCGCTTCGAATTTGATAATCTATTTTACTGGAACACGGTATCAATGAATGCTTTGTGAGATCTTCCCAACCAGAAGATGGACACCTGTGAATCACACCTATTAGATGCGACAGTCCTATAAATAGTGATCGAGGAAGGACTGAGATTTATCGACTTATAATCTCTTTCTTCTTCCTCCTCAGCATATATAGGAAAGAAGAAAATGGCTTCCAAGGCTTTGCTTCTGATAGGTGTTCTGCTTTCTGTGTCTCTTCTCATTTCCANCAACGAGATTTCAATTTCGATGACCGACAGCTTCTTACGGGCAAACCCCACACCAAAAATAATGCCGACAAGCGGCTACGTGGAAGGCAGCGTCCAACTAGAGTGTGACACGCGTGTTTTCAGAGCCGCCTAAGATCTAGTCAGCGCCGCGCGTTTAAATAGATAAATAGGGTATTTTGTGATTTAAATTTAAAAATACATATCTTGGTGTAGAAAAATAAAAAAAAATAAAATAAAAATATCCTATTGCTCAGTGAACAAAGGAAAACAATGTGGAAATGGTTTGAAGTTCATTTGATGTATATTTTATTTTTAATTAATTAAACATTGTTTTGAGTCTTTTGATTCTCCATGCATGTAGAAATTTCACCATGGATTGAAATTTTGGCATGTTGTTGCCTCTATCTTATGGAACATCCTTTGATTTTTCCAAATCTAGAGGAAATCTTTAGATAGAGATCCATTTTTTTTCAAATTTATGTCCACTTTTTACATAAATTAATCATAATAATTAGCATGCTGTTTAGAAAATTCCAAGAAAATTTTGGAAGGTTTGTCATGACCAGAGAACCCTTTGGAAAATATTTCATGAGTTAAGTCATTAAGAGTGCACCTAATTTCCACCAACCCTAAAACACAAAGAAAATTAATTTTGATAAACACAAATATCTAAATGACATAATTTTTAATCTCCACTATGATTTGAAGTTCAGAGAACTCCCTATAAGAAGTTTAAAGCATTTGAAGCTCATTTGACAACTCAAATTGATATTTCAAGTTAAAGGCTATTTTTTAACACTAAAATAATTTTTAACAATTAAAATGTAACTCAAAAAATTATAAAAATTGGTTTTAGAGTTCTCTGTGATCAAAGATATTTTCTAAAAATAAACTTGTAATTAAAATAAAAATTCCACTTTTAAACCATTTTTTAACACTTAAATAATTAAAAAATGAGAAAAATCTCAGAAATAATAAAATATTTAGAAATATTCTAAATTGTTTCCTAAACACTTATGAGCAATTAGAATATTTTTCCTAATTTTCTAAGTGAATATATTAAATTTTGAAGCTTAAAATAATTTTTAAAGGCTAAAAAAATTAATTTTCAATAAAATAATTCTAATAATTCCAAGAAAAACCAAAAAAACATGAACTTTACTTTTCTAGGTTTTTTGACCTTAGAGAGATTTAATAAAAATATAAAACTTAATTTTTCACACTTAAAATATTTTATGATTAATAAACACTCCAGAAATTAAAATAATTTCAGTAATTCAAATATCACTCAATAAATCATGAAATTTGGTCTCAATACTTCTATGGTCTACATCTACCTCTAGTAAAAATTTTAAGATATTAGGCCCTGCCTTGGTCAAGTTACTGAATTTTCTTTGAAAAATCTAATTTTTGCATATCAATAATTATGTAAATTAAATTTAAATTTGAAAAATCACATTTTCTCCTCTGATTTCTTAATTGACCCATGAGTGAGGTAGGATAAAAATTCCAAAGTCATTTGAATTAAATTTGACAAATTATGAAGTGATAGAGTCTTAGGGGCAAAAAAGTAATTTTAGAAATTTGGCCTTAGTTAACATTTTGGCTTAATTCAAAAAGAGAAAATGGGTAATCTTTGATCCTAGTTAACATATTTGGATGATTGAAACAAAAGGGATTAATTAGTAGAAACTAATTTTCATTTTTCCTAATTTAAAGATAAATTTGTATCTTCCTAAGTTATTAAAATTTGGAAGCCTATTAAATTAAATGATCCTAGACTTAGGGGTATGATTTTGGGTGTTGATAACTCACTAATTTAATACCCTTATTTGATGCTCAAATTATTTTCAAAAAATGAATCATCATCACTTAAGATTAAACATTTTCTAAATGACCAAGACATCTATCAAAATATTAAGGGCTTAGTGATGAGCTAAGTTAAATCAAATTTGATTAAATGAGTATTAGAAAAGTGAACACAATTAAAAACTGAACACCTTTAAAAAAAACACTACAAGCCCAAATCAAAATGTTGGCTAAGTGCATTGATAACATTAATTTACCCCTTTAAGGGTTTTCACCCACATAATTTTCAAATTACATGATAAGTGATAATTACTCTACTCTTAGGGATAATTGAAACATCAATGTTCATTGAGCATTAAAGGTATTTTAAGGATGGATTATTAAGCAATATAATAAGTTTAAATGAGGTCGAGACTTTTCATCAGGCAGTGAGAGCGAAGCATGGACCTGTTTCCTTCTCCAGATCTGTTGGATACCTCACAGGTCTACTAAACTTAATATGTTTTGCTTGACAAAAATCATCCTTAATCAAACTAATAGGGACCGACCAAGATAAGACCTAGGGTTGGGTAAATCACTAAAACCTTATTTTTCTGCTTTACATGAAATGCCCTCACATGCATTTTGAGTTTCAGGTGGTGAAACGAGAAGACTCGCGCGGTACAATTTTATAGTTTACAACATTGTCTTTTCTTAAGCTTTCCTCACTGTGCCTGCTTACTCACACGTATGAACAAAGCACAAACTTGCATGTTAAACAATAATGTCACCCTATATGAATATTAAAACTGTTAGGATAGCCACAAAACCAAAACTAAAATCAACCAAGATAAAATTCACTGTCACAACATTCAAAATATAAGACAACTCAAAATTTAATCAATAACATCACACAAAACTACAATTGCAACTAAATTAAGACGTCTCTATTGGATGATCGGGAATCCCTCGGAGGGGGTGACCTACAGTTGCTAACGAGGCTTCCCACGGTCTAAATGAAATTATGGAACTCATTAAGTTGAGTTTAGTAAATTCATTTAGACTAAGTGAATCTAATAAAAATTAATGGTACCAGAACGAGGGAACCATAGGATTCTAACCGGTGTCGCTCTAATCAACTTTAAGATCCCCCATAATATTTAAAAAACTACAACCATAGGGCCACCTGATTAGACATCACAACTTGAAACCCTAGAAAATTCAAACTCCTCACAGTAAGGAGCTTGGAGCTAGCATGGTGAGCAGCACGACCATCTTCAACAGTAAAGCATGTTCTCCCCAGCTAAACCAACTTATGTCCTTAGAATCAAACAACAAAGCTATAAGACTTCGAGCTTTTTTGCTTATGCAACATAAATCCTCAACTTATCTTTAGGTCTTTATATGGCTCTGCTATACAATATAAGTTCTAACTCGCATTAGGATTTCGAGATTGTCGTTCATCACGACCTAAACTCTCACATCTTCCAGGTCATTTGTGTGATCATTTCACACAAATATAAGCCCTAACAAATAAAATCTGTAAGATGAAACATTTAAATATTTTTTTCTCAAAATTAAATCCAAACAATATGATAGACTAGGAAGTCACTGAAGTTCTCCTCCGGATCTATGGCATCCCCAGTTCTTCCTCCTTTAGATTCCAAAACAAAATGTTTCAAATTTGGGTCAATCCCATTTCACACCTTTTTGTCCAATCTCATTGAAAATCCATATCCTTTTGAACTCCTTAAAGATAACATTTCATGATTTTTATCGAGAGTTTTCTTAAGTGACTTCGGTTATTTAAGATGTAATGTACTATAGAGGCTTGCCCTTATAGGAAGCTCGTCTGAACCCAACTTAATATAAACCCAATTTAATTCTTCATATTAAATAGGCAAAATTATCGACAAATAAAATAGTTTCGCAGACCAAACAGACGGCATACATTTCTTAGTTTATTTGAACGAGTCTCACCCTCAAGTCTTGTGTTTATCCTTCGGGATAGATACAAGATTTGAGGAATAACGCTCTTTCATTTAAACTATGAAAAATATGAGATCAGTTTGATTTCATATTTTTCCAAACTATATATATGTAAATTAAACCGTCCTTCCGAAGCAAGCGGCGGGATTTCAATTTTGGTGTCTGACAACTTCTTACGGGCAACTCCTCCAAACTAGAAATAGTGTCGACAGTCCTATATTACTTGATAACGATACATATACTTGCAAAGTTTCTCAATATATATTAAGTTAAAAAGTTAGACTCTTATTTTCTCCAGGATCAAGTTTTTTGTACTGTTGCAAAGTAAGAAAATATAAGTGAAAAATATAATCAAATAAATTGTTATATTGTTGCATATAAACAGTCGGAATCATCCACCACTAGAAGATTATGAGACCCACCTGACATAACGAGCAAAGTCAATTATGCCAAGATAGAACATGTCTAGAGGTTGACTGGGTGATCCAAGCACGAACCATCTGAAGGAAAACAAGATGAGAACCTCCAGAAGATCGTTAGATCCACTTGGTCGAAGGAACAAAGCCAATTAAGCCAAAAATGACCAAGTCAGGAAGCTGACAAGAAGATGATATAGAGATCCAAGAACATGCCATCCAAACAAAAATGAGACAAATGATTGTCCAAGTCATCTACTACAGAAAAGCTGGGTTGATGCAATAACCTATCCCTCCATAGAGTTGATCCAAAGGGAGATCCAGCTCCACAGATTATCTTTGACCAAATCGAGGAGACCTTCAAAAACTCCACACTAGTGATCAAAGACAGTCAACATGGCTGAATCAGCCGACCGAACCATACCAAAACTCAGACATGGAATTAACAGAATAACATAATGTAAGAAAATAAAAATAAATTAATAAAACNATATATATATATATATATATATATATAAATAAGAGCGATTAGATTTACACATGCTTGCATATAACAATTACAAGCATCATAATAAAATACTTATTTATAATCACAGCTAAAAAAAGGAATCAACAACTTGTTTAAAGATTGATTCCAAATTTAATTAAAGAAATGTGGATCTGAATGTTAAAAAATCATAACTAATGAAATTGAAAGTTCACTTTAACTGAAATGGAAAAAAAAATAGCCTCTATGCTATGGGAACATGAACAAACACATAAAGCAAATCTTTATCCATCTCCTCACCCTCCAAGGGAAAGAATATTAGCAAAACCTGAGTCACGGGCAGTCTGAAAGAAAAGAACCTGAAATTGAAATATTAGTCACAAGAAAATTTGATATCAAAATTGAACTTTATTCTAATTTTAAGAAAAGAAAACTTTCGAGTCTCCCTCAGACACAATATACACCCTATCAGAGGTGTCATCCATCTAAGGAGTACGAGTCGAGGGGCCCGGCTCATCAGAGGAGTAATTTGGACGGGAAACTGGTGTTGGTGGCTGCAAGAGAGCAGATGCGGGAGGGGCAGCCGGATGAGTGTTTGAAGTGGTTGTAAGAGTGACGTACCTGTCAAAGCGAGTGAGTCTTCTTCAACATCCTGTATGTGTTCCCCAATATCCCATGAACATAAGGCATATCCGGGGGCTTAACACATACCATCTGAAGTAAATAAAAAAAATAAAAAAAAAACCAATAAAATTAGTAAGTGGAACCATGTATAAAATCAATAAAATTAAGTAGGAAAATTATAATACAAGCCACAAAAATATTCAATCCACAAAAGTTAAAGCAGGACAATGTGGAATGACAACACGAAACATGTAGTAATTATGTATAAAATTAGCAAAAGTAAGCATGATAACTATAGTGTGAGAAGCAAAAGTATAAGCAAGAAGGTGCAAAAACTAATCATCTGAATATATATACCAATTTTTAGTCTGTTTCAATAGATGAGCCAGTCAATGATAAACCTAAAATTTCTTCCTCCTTCTCATCATCATTGTCATCCATATTTAGAAAGACTTCTTCATGAAATCCTGCGGTATTTGATATGCCTTTTAGCATGCTTAATTTTTGTTAGATTTTGCACATCATTTTGGATGAAACTACACTTTAAGAAAATGTATCTTTTGTGTTTTTCGTGAAGGTATAACATGTAGGACACTTGGAGTAAAGCATGATTGAAAAGGAGCAAAAAGGACCTCAATGGAGCATATCATGTCATTCTGTCCGCAGGAATTTTCCTCTATGATTGGTGCTCCTTGTGGCTGATTCAATCTTTAATTGACCTAACTTCCCAGAGATAGCTGTCAATTAGGAAGTCAATATAGATAAAATGTCTGTGTCATGTATGCTGGCTACCTTCATAGGATTCACTTGATAAGAAGGTCATTGAAAGTTATTAGTTATCAACTCCTCGATCAAAGAATATGCATCATTCAAAGGTTTCAATAAAAGGGAACCACCTGCAACTTCGTCTCTGATCGACCTGAGAGATTCTTGTAAAATGTTTGTATGATTAATCAATCTGGTAATGCTTAGTGAGGACACTTCCTAAGGAGTTTCTTAACTCTTTCTCATGCTTCATAAATAGATTCACCATCATGATGGCAAAAAGAGGTAATGTCATTCCTATGTTTGGTCATTTTTTAGGGTGAAAATTACTTCACTAAGAGTTTATGGCCCAGTCATTCCATATCCTAACTGATTTAGGTGCTAAAGATTTCACTAGTTTTGCTTTATCCTTGAAAGAGAACGGGAAAAACCTTAGCCTGACATCGTCGATGAAGACACAGTTGTAGTGAAATGTGACGCAAAGTTCTAAAAAGCTGGCTAAATAGAGATTTGGGTCTTCCAAAGCTGTCCCCCAAAATTGATTGTTCTTGACCATTTGGATGATAACAAACTTCAATTTGATGGTATTGACTTCTACGATAAGGGTGTGAATATTAAGGTGAATTTTATCTACCGTAGGATTGACAAAGTCTCTGAAGGGTCGAGACATGTTGTTTTGATTATGGGGTTCAAGATTGTTATCGAGTATGTCAGTCATTTCTCCTAAAGTTTGTTAAAGTCCTTTTAGTTTTCTGATTTTTTTAACAATTCCCTCTCACTCAGGGTCGTAGAGTTTCTGATGATCTTGAACTACACATACACCAACTAGGTTCAACTAGCAAGGCACCCTTATGCTGAAGAAAATAACAGACAAACCAAATAAAAACAACAAATCCAAAAAAAAAACTAATAAATCAACAACATGTATAATAAAAGTATTTTGCAAGAATTAATAGTAAGAAACAATACAAATACACAATCAAACAAATTTTAAACAAGATGATTTTGGATTTTGCAAGTAACGATAGAAAAATAAAGGACCAGGAAACAACGAATACTAAAATTTTCAAGTCTAAGACTTAAAGTTCAATTAAAATATTCTAATTTGAATTCATCGACGTTCCCCGTCAATGACGACAAAAAATTGACACGCACCAAGTGTTGTGATGCATGAGCTACTCATGCAAATCTATGTGGCATATCAATAGTATCGGGTTTAAGCCCTTGGTGATCCCTTTCGGAATGAGGAAAATTCAATAAAGAAAATGTTCTAGCTTACTATTTTCAACCCAAGCCCAAAATATTTGATTTGCAAGTTCAATTTCAAACCTATCCGAAAGTTATGAAAAGCACGTCTATTCTAACAAGCAAAAATATTCTTTTATCAAATTAGGTGTAGAGTGTTTTTCCTTTTTAATTGATCAAGTGATGGATAAAATTAAGAACTATATTCAAAAATAGTGTCAATCAGGAGAAAAATTCTCCTTATCTCTTTCTGGTGGTCTAAATAAGATTAATAGCTTTAAGTTTAGTTCCTTGAGACACTTGATTTGCTCAAGGAAAGTAACCTCTGGAAGATTGCATAAATCCATTAGTAATATCCCTATTCCAATGAGTTCATGTTGTTAACTTCTTTTTGTTCCATACGGAATCCTTCTGGATATCAATATTCACAAAAAGCTTTAACAATCAACTGGTCAAGTAGAAAGTAAATTAAGTTCTTAAGTTAACACAACATTTTTAAATTTAAATCAAAGCTCAAAGAATCCCAAATCCTTTGCCCTATCCATTCACCATAGCAATTAACGAGAGAAACAAGAAGATTGTTCGCTATTCATCACAAATCACATCAAACCAAACTTAGTTTTATGCATAAACATCGAAATCAATGTCCTTACAAATAAGTTTTGAAGAAAATACAATGTAATCACACTTATCTCCTTCACAAATAAGTTGTTTAAGAATGTCACTAATAACAAACATCAAACCAAACTTAGTCAACTTTCTCAATCTTCCCAATCTCTTTCTCTTTTCCTCTCTTCAAATCTTTTTGCAAAAACTTTGGCCTTCTCCTCCAATTCCTCTCTCAAAAAGACAGAAGAAAAATGATGAAAAAGCTTCTCAATCTGCATTTTTATATCTCCTCCAATCTTCACTTGATGTTCACGGACTTTTTTATGCAATAGTAGGAGCTCTGCATCCCCACTCCAACCGTCTCCAACCACTTCGGCGCCTATGCGTCCATTGCTTGACACATAGGCACCAAGCCTCTTACATCACACGGCTTTATGGTTCAGCTCATAAGCCCCTGTTACTTAGCGCACAGACGCCAAGCTTACTAATTATCGCCAACAATTGGACTCTTATGCGCCCATGCGTGGCACATAGGTGCCAAGCTTTCTATTGTCTTTTGTTGACTGTGGCATTTATGCGCCCACTACTTGGGGCATAGGCGCCCAGCTTTCTGTTACACAATGCTTGGAGTGGTGCTTGGTCTGACACATAGGCGCCTGTAGCTTGGCGCATGTGCACCAAGCTTTTTGCCCTGGAATATAAGATGACGCATAAATGCCCAAAGCTCTTATGCTGCTACATTCATCAATCTTGTTAATACCTGCACAAATAAAGTCAAATATACTCAAAACGTGTAAAAGGGAACAAAAATTTAAAAAAACAACAAAAGAGTTATACCACTTAATTACATTTATCAACTTCTAATTACACTATAAGTTCTTAGCCTGGACTCTTTTGAGCTCGGATTGAATCACTTTCACATTGAACTCATATTATTAAGATGTTACAACTATAAATTTGTTGAAATCAGAGTTATCTTAGGATTGAGTTTGGAAGATTTTTTCCATCTAAAATGCATTTAGTTCATGACTAATCATATAAATTGCTTGGATAAATATCAGTGCTGAATTGATTTATATCGATTGTAAAATTTAGAAGACTCATACTACCGAAATAATTTCTAAAATGAACTAAATCAAACTAAATTTTAGGTTTGTTTGTTTGCTTTGCTTTTAGTTGATCAAAATACAAATAATTTTAATAAAATATCTAAATATACGCAATTTACATAAAATGTATTAATAAGTGCCAAATTTATTTTTGCTGAAATTTATATTTTTAACGAGTAAGATAGTAATTATTTATAATCTTTCCCTCACTTGTTTATCCACAATTTAGTAGCTCTTTTCATTGGATAGTTATAGACATTGGTGTAATTCAGTTATTTGATTTAATTTGAGATTTAAGATTATAAAAAACATAATCAAATAAATATTTTAACATTTGAATCAAATTGATTAAAAGGATCATCCCCACATAATATAAATATGGTATTTATAATTTCAAAAGCTATTTGCGAGTATAAAACAAATAAATTAAATTAATTTTTATGTTTAGTTTGAAGTAAAATAAATCCAATATATAGCCTATAAAGTTTGTTGGTGGTTGTAAAACTGTGATGTGAAAATCAACTTCTTAGAAAACTACGATATATATTATAATATTTTTTTTTTAAATATATTAGACAATAGCTTGCCCCGAGAATTTTTTGTAAAAATTACCAAGAAATCAATTCCCTAAACGAAGCTATTGTGACGGTCTGAAACACAAAACAAAAAGAAAGTTGTCTTAAACAAACCCTTATGGTTTGTTTAGTTTCACTAATTTAACTATGTTTTTTTGTTTGTTTCAAATCAAACCCTATAATTTTCTACATTTCTATATATCTTTTACCCCATGTTAAATGTCAATTAAATAAGATCGATCTTAATTGATTTGGTTGTACAATAAAAAAGTGGGTCTCTAATTTGTGATAGTCATCTTTTTTTAAAGCAATGCGAGCATTGGGAAGCCGGCACCAATTAACGATAACATTAATTAGAATATAAACTAGCTTTTTCAATCGGCTACGTCTGTGGATTGTCTTGTTAGGCCGATGTATAGCTTTAAAAATCGAATTCCATGGATAAGCTCTTGTCATGTTTTAAATTATGCATTGGATAAAGCCATTGTCCAATTAGGTATCACTTGTAATTTTCTTGGGGGAATTAATATTTTCAATAATTACTGATTCTAGCTCTAATTTTTTCAATATTTGACAAGTGCCAAAAAAATTCATAGTTGTATCTTAGCCGCACGGAAGTCCAAAACACATACATATAGTAGGAGTGAGGGAAACACGTAGGAAATTTTTATATGAAATATCTGAGAGAAAAAACACGGGGTCTAGTTTAGTCAGAACGATCTAATATAAATTGATGCCTATACAAACATGTTATTATCACATATACAGGAAAATGTTACACAGTTCCTTAAAGTACAATGATTGAATGTACAAGGATTCGTTGTGTAACGGTCGAGAGAAATTGTAATTAGTAATTGTGAGGACTTCGATGCACCATCTTTGAGGTGCATTCTTGCACTATGTTTAGGATGTTGCATTGCTAGGTATGATGCATCATTACTCCGCGGCATTAAATTTTACTAAGCGACATTGATCATTACTCTGCATGTTGTTTCGTCGGCGCACGTCATGACTTTGTGAGGGGCTTTGTTGTAATGAGTAGGGGTTTAGCCGATGATGGTGGACACTCGCCAATGAATGGTGCACGAAAATGATCAATTGCTATAGAAACGGGAACAGTTTGTCGAGTCTTTGGTCTGAAACGTCACCAAGGTTCAATTCCTTCTCGAACCAACTATTGGTCCAGCTCTTTCTCTAGTTAAAGGTATACGTCCTTTTTCATTAGAGAGGTAGGGCTCTATTTATAGAGTATGGAAGTGCCTCCACTACTAGTAAAGAAGGAAACCAAACACTCTATCAAACTAGTTTAATGGCTTGATCTAAGCTTGATTTGAATCGAATTGACCCACTTTTGTGTCATTTACTTTGTCTCATAAGGTTGGTTTGTTTGACTATAAGTTTGCTGAAAACATAATTCTAGATGATTTAAATTTAAGTCTAAACATTTTGTGCCCAAAAGAATTCTCTAGATTTGTGTCACATGAAAGTTTACTGATAGCGTACCAGTTGCTCCTAAATTTTTAAATAATTTTACTTGTTCATCCGAAAGTCACCAAAAATTAAAAGTTCTTGAATTTTTTCTAAAATTTTGAAGTTTTTTAGTGGAGGCAACGACAACGACGATGGGTGGTGTTGGATGGGGAGAGACAACTGCNGCCACCATGGAGGCGATACTGGCGGCCACCATGGCGGCCACCATGGCGGCGATACTGGCGGCCACCATGGCGGCAACAGAGGCAGAAATAGTGGCAGCCATCATCGCGACCACCGCGGCGAAGGAGGCAATTAACACCACTTCTAGAATGGATGATCACTTTGAGAACACTTCTGCAAATGCTAATCTTTTGAGTAGTTGAGAACTTAATAGCACGTGCAAATTAAAAATAAGTTATGAAGTGTTTAATGTTTCTTTAAAAACCTCTCTGTAAGGATATAATAAATGAAATATAGTATGCCATAATTGATTGCATGCAGTAGGGTTTCCATGATAAAACATCTTTGGTAGAGTATAATAAATGGTATAATTGCAACAATTGGGAAGATCAGCCTCAGACAATTCCCGAAGCCAATCAAGTATATTTCCCACGCAATCTCCATTTGCATCCTATTTGCGTCAAAAAAAATTAACGTCAAAATGGGCGTTGCTAAATGTGGTAGCATTCACATTTGCATTAGATTTTAATTTACGTCAGAATTAGCATCGATTAAATCTGTCGTTGTAGAATTTTCATCAGCAACGTCGTGTTTGAGTTCACATAAGGTTGACACAAATTTATGTCTACCCATGTATGATGCAAATCTTGTTTTGTGTGGGATAATGACACCAATTATCATGCACATGATTATAAAGTTTGTGTCTGATTTTATGATGCTAGTAAGACACAAAACTTTAAGAAGCAATATATATATATATATATATA
>JXCR01135619.1:33598-48418 GCA_002079205.1 Phalaenopsis hybrid cultivar | reverse complement strand
ATATTGATTTCTCTGTCATTCCTTTGGATGATTACAAAGCTGTCCTGGGAATGAACTTCTTGTAGCAAACAAGAGCATTCCCAATGTCATTTGCCAATAGCCTATGCATCACGAAAGGGAGTCTAGCTTGCTCAATACTGATAATAAGGTTAAGCAAGCAAGGGTCCAAAACGCTATCGGCAATCCAGTTCAGGGATGGCATTTCACAGGACAAGGGGGACAACTTGGCTATCCTTCCTAACAATGAAGGAGAAGAATCCCAAAGAGCTGGGATGCCAAGGAACGTGGTGGAGGCAAGAGATAAGCCGCCAGCCAGAAAGACGTGTTGCATCAAGGAGAAGCCAAAGATTGCCAAGTATGGGGGCAAATCGAAGAGGCAGTTTCAAAGGTGCAGGGGAAGCCACAATGAGGGCATTGCGGGTTTAAGTGTGGGAGAGTGTCACGCTCTGCCACATTCGAGAAATCATCGAGACAAACACAGGATGGAAGATTCTAGAAAAGGTCAGAATATGAGGAGTCATCAAAGGGGCTCTAGAAGATTCCACCACATTCAGGAGAGAGCAAGAAGGGAAAGCTCTAAAGAGGATCTAAGAATAACCTAGAATGTTCTAGAGTTATTTATGTACATAAGAATAGTCTAAGAGATAGAATATTATATTGTAATCTAGAAGCTTCTCTTGGATATTGTATAGTCCCACATTGGCTAGATGAAAGGCCAAAGGCATGGAGGAGGCTATAAATAGGAGCTCCTCCCCTCATTTGTAATTACCCAAGCATTGAATCAAAGCATTCTAGTATTCAAGTGCTAATTATTCCTTTCTCTCTATTATTCTTCTTAAGAGTGTTTGGGGCTCATAAGTCCAGTGTTGTGAGGGGTAAGGCTGATTTAGTGCTAAGAAAGAGCGCTAAAGCCGCACGGGTGACTTGAGGAAAGTTAGTCCGTGACAGGCGGCTTGCAAGTGTTAGCGAAAATAGAGTTAACATAGACAATTAACAGAGTTTTTGATTTTGTAAATAGTAAAGTATACATGTTAAATGTGTAAAATCCAATGTTCTTATTGTACATTAGTCATGTTCTTATACCATTTAGACTCTAACAGGTACGAAAGTCATGTTCTTATTGTAATGTTCAATAGCCAAATGAAAGTTGCTATAGAGGATAATCTTGTTGCAGAATTTAATCAGAAAAATGTTTCTTTTATGCAATACAAATAAGAATGGGCCTTGTGGGAAGGAGGAAAAGAATGGTAAATGGAGAATTAACCATGGTTGCTCCCTGCTGTTTTTTTTTTTTTCTCTGGTGTTGCGAATGCAAGGAGAGTGGTTAAGAATAGTAAGGGTCTAAGATTTTCTCTTTACGACTCAAGAAAACAATGATAAAGATTCTTCCATCGATGTAAGCTATTTCATTGCAGAACTTATTATAATTTTTCTCGTATATACTCTATATTGTTCTATACAGTGTAAAGTTTTAGAATGTCAATTTTCAATTTCTACAAATGATATCAGAGCCACTACAAGACGGGACTTATACAGTTTGAAATGAAGATAATGCTTTGTTGGTTCAAAAGTACCAATGAAGCTTTATGAGGGGAGAATTTAGAGACAACGAAAGAAAATAAAAAGGCTCTCAAGAAGGCTCACAGTTTCTTGATCTTGAGTCTTATATTCAAAGTTCTACGTAAAGTAAATAAGGAGATGATTGTTGCTAGATCTTACTAGCAGAAGAATCAATTCAAATGACAAAAATTCTGCCAAATCATTTGTATTATAAGATAAGTATTTACAATTTTAAGATGACGCTCAAGAAGACAACAGATGAATACACGATGAATTCAATTCTATAGCCTTTTAACCTTGAGAACATTAATATCTCTATTGAATCATTGATGATGAAGATCAAGCTCTACTGATGTTAGGTTCTCTTCCAACGTCTTAAAAAAGCTTGACAAGCATGTAGTTGTACGAACGTGAAGCTTTATCACAAGAAAAGGTTCAAATAACTTTGAATTCCAAAGAGTTGCAGAAAAAGTGAGATGTAAAAAGACATCTCCAAAGAAGGCTTAAACCTTTGAGGTCAAATGGAGAAATGTAACATCAAACAATGCAAAAAGTCCAACTCAAGTAGAGATCTAAACTGTTGGAATTCAAAATAAAGCAGAATAAAGCGGACATGAAAGGATGTTGGAATTCAAAATAAAGCGGAATAAAACGGATATGAAAGGAGGTATAAATAACCCTTAAATGAATCCAAGAATAGGAAAGACAAGAAAAAGGAAATAACATTAAAGGAGAGATATAACAACAAATATCTCCAACTGATCAATTCATATTAATTATTTGGAGATAAAGAAACAACATAAGATAGGAAAGCCTAAAATAGGAAAGGAAATAAATCCAATCCAAGTAAAATAAATCTTAAATAGGAAATAAAATAAAATTATATTAAGAAATAAATAATATGAACAAATTATTTCCTAATATAACTTTTAACACTCAAGTTGAAATATGAGTGGAAATCATGTTCAACATAGATTTAAAAACATTAAACAATGGACGAAAAAACTCCTGTGAAGTAGAACTTGAAGTCATCATCTCGTACTGTGATTATCGTTGACTGCAGTTTCTGCAATGTCTGTAGGTGAGCGAAAGGTTCCTAAAGATAATGTTGCAAGGGAGTTTGTAGAAAAGTGGACATTTACAGCTGTCTTTAACAACAATTCCTACAGTGTCTGTAGGTAGGCAGAATGTTCTAACATAAAATGTTGTAGGGGAGTTTGTAGGGGAGTAGACAACCTTTAAAAAAACTGACTTCTAGTTGACTGCGACTGTTTTTTACTGCAGTTCTTGCAGTGTCTTTAGATAAGCAGAAGTCTCATATAGGTAATATTGCAAAGGAGTTTGCAGGAAAGCAGACTACCTGCAGGAAAAAAATTGAATTTTAGTTGATTGCAGTCTTTTTTGACCGCAGTTTCTGGAGTGTCTGTAAGTAGGCGGAATGCTCCTACAAGTAAGGTTGTAGGGGAGCTTGCAGGAATGTAAAAGACCAACAAGAAGAACTGCAGGATATGGCTTACAGAAAAAGGAAAAACTCCGAAGATAGGCCTTGCTACAAGAAAAGCTCCGAATGAGGGTCTAATACATAAAAAAGCTTCGAAGGAGGGTCTGCTGCAGAAAAGGCTCTAGAGAAGGGTCTGTTGTAGAAAAAGCTTCAAAACAAAACCTACAATGGGAAAAAATTCTGGAGGAGGCTCTGAGGAAGCTGTTTCATGTTCTGTAAAGCTGATGCAAGCCAGTCCAAAGTGAAAGCCTGCATCTCTGGTTCAACATGTGCATTCATGTGTACCGGTGTAACCGTTATATAGCCATTTTCCAAAGCTCTGAAAATCTAGCTCATCATCAGAATCATCATCCTCGATGGCTATTAGGATGTTGACATGTGACGTGTTGAGTGATTTATATTTTTTCTAATCGTGGCTCACGATTTCCCTGTGATCCAAACTTTTTTCGTTGCGAGATTTGATTGATATCCCTGAAGTTATTCTTGCGCTTGCCCCCAAGTGCTCAAATTGTTCATTGTGTGCAATGATGTTCTCTTCTGCAAGATTTGAGCTTCGAGGCGATGAACCAGATCGGCGTAAGAGTGCACCATCTCCCGCATCAGTGATGAATAGAAAGGTCCTGGGCAGAGGTTTCTAAAAATGGCTCCTCTCAGTAACTTCAGATCCACTCCAGGAATCTAACGGGCTTTAATAGAGAACCTGCAAAAGTATTCCATGAGGGATTGTTCCTCATTTCGACCAACTTCTAAAAAGTGAGATGATACTTTGATGATTTTTCTATTTTCTATGAACTGCTTTATGAATAATCTAACAAGCTCATTGAAGATGTTGATGATGCCTCCCAGGAGAGAGTAGAACCATGTGAGAGCTTGCCACTTGAGAGTTCTCAGAAACACTTAACAGAGAAGCGCATCAGAAACACGGTGAATGTGCATGATTGTTAGATAATTATCGACGTGCTCGTATGGGTTAGTTACCCTTTCATAGGCATCAATGTTTCGAAATTTGAAACCTGCTGGGATATGATGTCAAAGAACTGCGTCAGCAAAAGAAGAAGATTCTTAGAAGTTGCGGCGAGCAAAGAAGCGATCCCTTTTATGCAAAGTAAGCTCTTCTTGAATCAGGCATCGTAGCTCATCTCGGATGATATCAGTAGGAGCGAAAACAAGGCAGAGCGGTGCCAAGTAAGCTGCATGAGACGGATGAGTGGAGCTTATAGTATCTAGAAAGATCGGTGTCTCGTCTCGATAGAGGAATGTTTTCATCATTAGGAGAGAACCCGACGTGGCGTGTTTCTTGTTGAATGTTGAACTGGTGTTAAGTAAGTTACATTGGGTTACAGTTGTCGCTCCATGCGTAAGAGATGAAGGATCTCATGTTGAAACTCTTCCATCCTACGTGCTCGATCTTCCAAAGAATGCCTCAAGGCACCTTCGTCAGCGGGTTAATGTCTTATGGAGTAGGAGGATGCGGAGGCTTCATGACATTGGCTCCATGACTGCTTTCTGGAATGATGGGTGTTGGAGCGGAATGCGCTGTTGTTGCGAGTGTTGCGAGTGTTGCGTCTGGTGGTCATGCAACAATTCATACAAAAATTTTAGTAATGGGAGTGTTCTATTTTACACAGATGATGTCAAACTGATGTCTGCTAGAAGATTTGCGGCGGTAGAGTATTGAATTATCGTTTTAGTATTGCACAAGAATTTAACACACACTCAGATGAAAGAACCCAACTGATAATGACATCATAAATTTTTACGTAGAAACCCGGAAAGGGAAAAACTACAAAATCTGACCCAATTAAAAAAGTTTCACTATAAAAAAATAATTACAGTTGCAACTATTTGTCACACAAGAGGGAAAGAGTTATTAGTTTTTTCAAAATTACAATGTCGACAAACTGATGAATTTGCTACTAGAAACAAGTAGCGACCAATAGCGATTGGAGGCTTTTGGCCGATGGTGGTCGATGGTTGTTGACGATGATTAAAGACGTTCGACGATGATCAACGGAGATTGGCGGTGGTTGACGAAGGTCAGTGTGGAGCTTTCATTAGCGGTAATAATGGAGCTTTTATTAGTGGTTTTTTATAAAAGTGTAACATTCAAGACATACTTTTAAATACTGGCATAAGTTGTGAAATAATTTTACTAGGATTAATTGAATTTACTAAATTCATTGTCAAACTACTTTTGACATTTATCCCTTATATAATTTACTAAATCCAAATTTACAGGATTTCATCTATTGCCGGACAGCACGTTAAATCCTAAGGGCATAAAGTAAATTTGGGATTTACGGACAAAATCCACAAATCCCAGAGTTACTGCAGCCCAGGATTTATTTTATCCAAAATGACCGTCTAGCGAGATTTCGCTTAAATCTTCGCCTAAATTCACTGCCAGACACCCCCGAAGTATACTTTTACTGGACATACTGATGGTGTTGAAAGATATTGGTTATAGTTTTTAGAAGGAGGTCCCTCGGGCTTGGGCATAAAAAACAGGGCTACTACCTTCAATGAAAATGGGATATAAACCTCGCATTTTAAGTATTCAATGGAAGTTCCTTATCCTGAACGAAACACTACTAAACAAGGACTAAATACATTTACACACAGTAAAACCCTAAGAGATTCAGTAAACGGAATTAAGAGAGAGAGAGAGAGGGAAAGCGAACCCTAGCTTCGAAACCAAAGGGAAGTTTTGCGCAAGTAGTGAGCGCAAGACTCATATTTTTCCTGCCGCCTGCCGCCTGCCGCCTGCCGCCTGCTCTTTCTTTCTCACTCTCACTCTCACTCTCTGTGGCTCGGGTATAGGGTTTTAGGGCATCCCCATCTTCCAAGAATTGACGATGTGAACCAGAAAAGTAAAGGGCCGGAGGGAGAGGCTGCTTTTTTTTTGGTCCAGGCAAAATTGTAGAACAAAGCCCATTTATGCATTAGGAAATATTCGCTACAATTAAGTTTGGCCCAACTGGTACTGCTTTAGAATACGAAACTTGCATAGAATCAATTATATTGAAATTAAAATACATGCATTATAATATAATATATATTTTATGACTGCTTCGTATTTCTTGTTTACTAATTTGCCTTACGCTTTTTGCTGTAATACTAGCCTTATTAGTCACATAAAGCATTTAAATGAGGTTTCCTATCATCAGTTTTAAGTGAGGGGTAAATTGAAAAAAAAAAGGTAATTATATTATGCAGATTTCTCAATGCATGGTTAGTTATGCTTGTAAATAGGATTATTTTAATATCAACAAATTAAGAGCTGCCTTCCAACATAAACTTGTATTTAACCCCAACATGTTTAAAAATATGAACCCATGTTCCAGTTGGTTTTAAAAATATAAATTTTGCCTTCATTTATTATTCAGTCTTCTTATCTTCTCTCTTCAGTCAATTTGTTAGAATTGTACAAGCAAATGCTGCATATTTTCTGAAAGGTTGACTGTGACAGTGCAATCAACAACCAATTAAATTAATCAAACATTGACCACTACTTCTGTTTCAAACAATTTCTTAAGAGATTGTTTGGGGTGAAGTTTGTTTTTTTTTTTTTTTGTTTACATTTATTTTAAAAGCACTTTTTTAGTCCATTTTCTTAAAAAAATATAAATTATTTTGTGATGTTATAATATATCAACTATATTTTATTTCAAATGAAAATTAAAAACAATCCCAAATGTCTCCCTAATTAATTAAGATGCTTAATTAGAAGGATAATTTTGTTCTCCCACTTGATTTGTGAAAGAACAGCTCGATTGTCCTGAAAGAGACTTAAATTAATCAAAATAATAAAAATAATAATATTACTATTATTATTGAATATATTTTCTGGATAACCGTATATTGTAAGGCCTTAATCATGATATCATTTTTTATGAGATGGACAGCTATCCAGTTTTTAAGTGAAAATAATAAAAATAAGAGCAAGACACTTCTTCTAGCATGAAGCCAACTGGTACGTAGCACATTAATCCCACTTCCCAACTACTCTTAACAGCAATGGAAATTTATTATTTGTCTGAATATTTTAATTAAATCGCAAATGGGCATGGAAAAAGATGGTCTGTGCATGCCCCCATGGCTTTCTGTTATATATAATTCAAACTGAATCATTTTGAATTAATCCATCTATAACTTCCTTAATTTTAATTATTCCACATAATTATATTGAGTAATCTTGAATGCACGCTCGATGATGCAAATATTATAATCATCCATTTATGATGACACATTAATTTATCCTCCAACAACAGCAGCATATTCTACTTGTCTTCTTGCAATCAGACTTCTAACAAACATCAATTCAAATTCTGAATTCCATAGAACAAAGTATGTTCTCATAACCTAGAATTCAAAAAAAGATGAATTGACATAAAAACCAGGCGTGCTTTGCTCCTTTACAACCGAGTCAGAGCCATATCACCAGCTTCCTCTTGGAATGAGAATAACGACGACTAATACATATATGATGATTAGATAATTATACTAAGCTTTCTCATCTCTCATGGCTGGAAGAGATGGAAATTAAATATGCAGTACACATCACAGCGTTAGTGACTGTTCATGTCGTTGAATAAAACAAATAGTAGTTCATTAAAAGCTGCGAGATTAATAATAAATATATATATATATATACTAAGATGCTTTGTTGCTAGCCTTGGCTTGGACGTCACAAGATAGGCCTTACTTCAGCTTTATTTTAATTTATTTTAATATCAATGGTTTAAAGGCATGTGAATTTCAAAATGGCTGTTGACGTTTTGCATGGGGATTGTTCTTCCATGTACACTTCCTTTTAGGGATATTCTCAGCACTTTACAGTAATGATGATCGAAATTATTCTATTTTATTAATTATATATTAATTTGCAGCTATTTGTGTGCATTGAAATGCAGAAAAATAGAATGCTTTTTCATTAGCCTGAGTAGATCAGTTCCTGATCACTCTTTTTTAAATTAAAACATAGTTTGCCAGCAGTTAAGTATGCGGGTATTACAAGGGTATGGACTAGCTCAGAATTATTTTATAGAATGGAAAACAACGGATTGAAGAGAACAATTTTTAACGTAAACCATAGAGAAAAGAGAGAATAGCAACTCCAATCTGTGTCAGTGCAGTTAATTCTTTATTTCATGGCATATACCTGATCAATTGTTATGAAGAGAAGGTTTCCACTCATTAGTTATTTCCTTCTTTTTTTTTTTTTCATTACAAACATGGGGTACTAGTGAGGTGTTAGGTTGACATCTATCAATTTATTGCAGAAAAGAAGCTGAAAAATATTATTTAAAACGTACAATAAAGAAAAGTAATCACCTCTTTCTGCCTTGATTTATTTTTGAAACTATTGATTAAAGATTGGTGCTAATTAATGTATGCTCAAATAACACTCTTTATTTATAAATTACCTCTTTAACAACAAAGTGATCCATCTTCACTGGATCTCCATCATCTGACACGAATCTCGAGACATGACATAGATGTCGAGAAAACTTTTTGAGTGAGAAATATTTAAATCTCAATAAAAACTAATCAAAAAACTCTGATTTCAACGAACTTACAGTTAAATTGACTAGCTCGATAAGAAGAACACAATGTTATCAAAATTAGTCCAATCCAAGTCAAATCAAACAAATGTCAAATCAGCAAGCCTATAATTGAATCGAGTGTCTCGAAAAGACAAATCCAATGAGCTCAAGATTGCTTAATTCTTACATCATCTAGGCACTCAAATGTCCATCAAATATCGTATGATCGAATGAAGCCCTCTAAACCGTCATATCAAAGTGGTTCATATCTTTGCATTCATTGCACTCAAAACACTATAAGTAGAACCCCACCCCTCTCATGAGAAGGGGCTAGAGATTAGAGAGAAAACTTAAAGCTTTGAGAATGAGTTGAAGTCCAGCACCACTTTTGTCACTATCGACAACCACCGACCACCGTCGACAATCACCGACCGCCGTCGAGCACTATTGTTATCGCCAACCACCACTAACCGTTGTCAACCACTGACCATCGTTGATCACCACAAATCTTCATCGGCCACCACCGACCGGAAGTTGTCAGTCGACGTTGTAATTTAGAAAACCTAATAATTCTTTCCTGTATGTGGAACAAGATGTCATTTTCATCATTAACCTATAGTAGATTTTTACATTTGGGTCAGACCCCGTGATTTTTTTCTTTTACAGGTTTTCCACGTAAAAATTTTTGGTGTCATTACTGATTGTTTTCTTGTACCTGAGTGCGTGTTGAATTCTCGAGCAACGCTAAGAAAATAATTCATTACTCTACCGCCGCAAATTTTCTTGCAAGCATCAATAAGTTTAACATCTTTTGAATATTTGTTTCATAGAGAGGAAAATGGTTGCAGCATTTTCATAATAATTTTTTTTATGACTTCGCAATAATGTTAATCACTCCATGCCGTGAAATAAAATTCATCTGTCATAATCCGTGAAAAGTAGCCTCAAAATATATATGCTACAAATTCTACTTTCATCGTCGATGAAGTAATGACACAATGTTTTGCACACTTTCAAGAGATTACAACCCTAAACTAAAAAGAACAAAGAAACGAACGTGAATTTGTTAATATTTATGCATCCAGCAAAAATTGATCAATCTGAATAATATATAAACTCAAGCTCATTAGATCTTCTATAAACGAGCATGTACTCTTTTATTTCTTGTAGTATTTTTTTAACTTTCTTTAAAGTATTATGATGATGGTCATTTTTTTTATTGCTTTGACATATAATCAATATTTCCTCAATAAAACTAATATCTTAGGGTTTGTTTGGGGCAATTGCAGCTGTTTGAGAAAACAACTGCAAAGTTGAAGCACAAGAAGTCATTGTTAAAAAAATTGTTTTGGTTATTACAATAAAAAATCAAAAAGTTATATTGTAGTTTTTTAGTAACTATCGCACATAGTCATGTCCAATTGCAAAACACAACTTTCAGTTATAGTTTTTTGAAAAAGCAGACAAAACACAGTTTTGCAAAAAAAAAAAAAAAAAAAAAAACTATGGTACGATTACTTAAAAATATAAAGTGTTTTGGATCTTGATATTTTTTTAGCAATGAGGCTGGTTCCACCCGAAAATTGGGAAACAAATGATACGACTCCAACAAGTATTCATCATCTGACATGAATCTCGAGGGATGAAATGGATCTCGAGATGACTTTTAGAGAAAAAAATACTCAAACCTTGATAACATGTCATTGAAAGCTCCGATTTCAACAAAATTATAATCAAACTGATCGATTCAATGATAAAAACCTAATGTTATCAAAATTGGTCCAATTCTAACCAAATCTAGCTCATATTAAGTCCTTAAACTGCATTTAGATGTTTTTTGGACTTATTCGGAAGGTCAAACGATTATCGATTATGACGAGTTTATAGTAAAATCGATTGTCTTGACAAGATGAATTCAACGAGCCAAGATCACTCAATTCTGACATTGTTTAGACACTCAAATGTTCATTTAAATGCAATCCGATCGGCAAAAGCCTTCTGAGTTGTCTGATCAAAGTGATTCATATTCCTGCAGTAATTAAATCTAAAGCTCTATAAATAGAGCCCCAACCCTCTTATGCGGTGGGAAGAGAACTTAAAGTAGGAGGAGAGCTTGAAGCTTGGGAGAGAGCTTAAAGCATTAAGAATGAGTTGAATTCCAGCACTACTTCTGTGTCGTCAATCACCACTGATCGTCGTTGGCCAACACAAACTGTCGTTGTCTTTCACAGCCGTCGTCGACTCCTGCCGACCATCATCAACCATCGTCAATCGTCATCGACCACCGCTGACCACCGTCAACCACCATCGGTCACCATTGGCCATAGCTAATCGTCATCAAGCACCGTTGATCGTCGCCGAGCATCACCGATCGATGTCAACAATTGTTGACTGTCATTGACCACCATCTGTCGGCCACTAATGATCACTATCGATCA
The DNA here is from genome assembly GCA_002079205.1 of Phalaenopsis hybrid cultivar. Classification (NCBI taxonomy): domain Eukaryota; kingdom Viridiplantae; phylum Streptophyta; class Magnoliopsida; order Asparagales; family Orchidaceae; genus Phalaenopsis; species Phalaenopsis hybrid cultivar. The sequence continues at coordinate 37,373 of JXCR01135619.1, read as the reverse complement.
ACGCCCGTTCCTTGCAAAAAAATACATTCCCACATCAACGTTATAACTTGAGAGATCTTCTAAGTATTTCCTACCTATGAGAGAAGTGATTGTAATTATAATCATCATTTATATTGAAACTCTTCAACTGGCCTAGGCCCCATGACTTTTTTTTGTATAGATTTTCCATGTCAAAACTTTTGTAGTCATTATTAGTTGTTTTTTCTCTCTTTTGGGTGTGTGTTGAATCATTGCACCATGCCATTACGATAATCTGCTATGGGTGTGTGTTGAATCATTGCACCATGCGATTACGATAATCTGCTACTCTACTGCAGCGAATGTTCTAGCACACATCAAGCATAATCAAGGAAGCCCTAGAACTTGAATAATGTGATTTTCACAAAACTTAATAATTATAAAATCAAACATTCATGTATTTATGATGATATTTATTGCTAAAGATTTTGCAAAGCATGGTTTCTTTCCTTTTTCCCAAGTACTTAGTTCACTTGATGTTCATTCTTTTTAATGGAGAGAAAATTAAATCAATATTTAAATGAGTAGAGAGATGACCATTACTTACTTTATATATTTGATCAAACCACCCATAGACATTTATAATGAGTTAAAATATATTGGTCAAACTGAGAGTTCTTTAATCAAATGTTTTTGGGTTTTCATGTTTATCAGATTATCCTGATTTACATAAACTGTATTAAAAAACCCCACTTAGTGGGATAAATTATTGTTGTTGTACATAAAGTATAAGAAAAGAAAGCTTTTTGTGAATACATAAATAGTTCAGATAGAAAGTAATCCAAGCATATATTAGACTTAGGATCAGTTAATTAAAAAAAAAAAATAGAAATCCTTGCTGATTAAGTCTAAAATTGCCCCAGGGAACTAGTTATTGAAATTATCAATAAAAAAATTATGCAATGATATCAAATAATCAGCCGGCAGCACAATTTTGTTCATGATGAATATAACCACATTGAGTGAGGGAACTTTGGATTAAATTATTGATTGTATTCCTAACAGGGTAAAAAATTAAACCAGTGGTTAAGCTCTGCACTAACTTAACCTAAACCTTAACACAAACAAAAAATATCCAAAAAAATATTTAAGGAAATAAAAGAAAATAATATCATTAAAAAATTCTATAATTATGCTTAAATGCAGCCTCATTAGAGCTACAACCCACAATAAGCATATAATCATTAATATGACGGAGCTGATTAATAAGTTGGAAGATTTACATACATACCAATCAATTCCTATGTATTTACATATCTACAACCTAAATTTTACACTTAATTCAAATTAAGTTGTGATAAATGCTTTTAACTTGGAAGTAAGCAAGAAAATCAATCATTAGTGGCCCCTTTCATCCTTAGTGGAAAGTCAAGAAGACGACTTTTGCCCAGCAACTGAACTGATTGACGAAGCATGCCATGCATGGCATCTTAAAGCTTTGTTTTCTTTAGCATTTGGCCCATCTAACAACTCTAAATGGCCAGAGAAGATTCCAATTGGTTAATCCATGGTGTTTCCATAGAGGCTCTTTAAAAAATTCAAAAACCTACATAGCTCTGTTTTTTATCAATCATATATGTACTCACTATTGCTTTTTGATTTAGGGCCAATCAAACATAATAGTTAAAAATGCTATATACTGCTCAATTTTTTAGTATTTAATTTTGTTTATTCATTTTAACTGTTAAAACTCAGAATAATGTGGTGGAATACACACATTTTCATTAATATGAATAAGGTTATAAATAACCCTTACAATAATCTTGTAAAAGGAAAAATAATAAAAGGTAAATGATATGAAAGGAAGGGTATAACACTTAATATCTCTAATAATTAATTTGCATTAATTATTAGGAGATATAGGAAATAACTNTATAACCCTTTTGTGCATATGGATACCCTAAGAAAAGACATCGAATGGCTCTGGGATCGAACTTGTTTGGTCATTGATGATGTGTTGAGGCAAAATAAAGACACCCAAACACACACAAATGATCATATGTTGGTTTTTNTAATCCCCAAACATCAAATATCTCAACTTCTAACACATAATTGAGGGGCATCTCGTTCCTCCTAGAAATATTGCCTACTCGTTGACTTCGATCACAAGTTTTGATATAAGCGTTAACATTTTTAAAGATTGTAAGCCAATAAAATATAGATTGTAAAATTTTGTATGATATTTTATCAACACCAAAATGTCCCAAAAAATCAGAAATATGACATTTTTGAATAATTTCATAAGTTTCTTCTAAAGGCACACATCTTCGAATAATAAGATCTTTTCCTTGTTTATATAAAAAAGGGTCATCCCAAAAAAAGTCTTAGCTTCAGATACAAATTTCTTCTTCTATTGGCATGTCATTCCATATGTCATAATATCTCTAACAATGAAGTTCACAATGTCGACATAACATGGAACACGCCACACATTAACATTGAATAATTCTTCATCTGAAAAATGTTCATTAATTTCTTTTTTTCAAAATAAAGTGGTTTTTCTAATTCAAGCCTAGACAAATGATCAGCAATTTGATTCTCAGCTTCTTTCATATCTACTATTTCAAAGTCAAATTCTTGCAAAAGAAGAACCCATCTTATCGGTCTAGTCTAGGTTTTGCATACTTTTTTTTCATTAAATACTTAATAGCAGAATGATCTGTATGCACTATACATTTAGTTTCAATTAAGTATGATCTAAATTTATTAAAAGCATATGCTACTGCTAATAACTCTTTCTCAGTTGTGGTATAATTAATTTGAGCTTCATTAAGTGTTCTACTAGCATAATAAATAACTTTGAAAATCTTATCATGCTTTTGTCTTAAAACAGCTTCAATAGTATAGTCCCTAGCATCACACATTAATTCAAAAGGTTTTTCTCAATCTGGTGAAATAATAATTGGTGCATTGACTATTTTCTTTTAACAATTCCAAATTCTTTAGGCGCTCTTTATAAAAATTAAAAATTACATCTTTTTCAAGTAAATGGCATAGAGGCTTAGCAATTTTTGAAAAGTCTTTAATCAATTTCCTATAGAATCCAGTATGTCCTAAAAAACTCCTAATTTCTTTCACACTTGTTGGGTGAGGTAAATTAGTGATCACTTGAATTTTCGTAGGGTCTACTTCCATACCATTTTCGAAAATTTGATATCCGAAAAATATTCCTCCTACTATCATAAATTGGCATTTTTCCTAATTAAGGATTAAATTTGTTTCTTCACAGTGCTTAAGAACTTTTGATAAATGTTCTAAACATGAGTCAAATGAAATTCCAAACACTGAAAAATCATCCATAAAAATTTTAATCCCTCTTTCAATTAAATCACAAAAAAAAGTCATCATGCATCTTTGAAATTTGCAGGGCATTACATAAACCAAAGGACATTCTTCTAAAAGCAAATGTACCATAAGAATTGGTAAAAATTATTTTCTTTTGATTCTCAGGAGCTGTTTGTATTTGGTGATAACCAGTATATTCATCCAGAAAATAAAATTATTTATGCCCAACTAGTTTATCCAGCATTTGATCTAGAAAAGGTAGCAGAAAATGATCTTTCCTAGTTTTGAGATTTAATTTTCTATAATCAATGCATATTCGCCATCCTGTAACTTGTCTTGTTGGTATTAACTCATTAGGTTCATTCAAAGTCACAATCACTCCTCCTTTCTTAGGAACGCAGTGAATTGAACTAATACATGCACTATCTGAAATAGGGTAGATAATTCCAGCATCTAACCACTTTAGAATTTC